>WNWK01028929.1:0-24882 GCA_009830355.1 Cherax destructor | reverse complement strand
AATTATTGATTCCATAAATTTACCAACTATGGAGGTAAGGCTTATTGGTCTATAGTTCAAGCTAAGGACCTGTCACCTGCCTTGTAAATAGGTATTACATTTGCCCTTTTCCACTTGTCTGGCACTATGCCAGTTTGTAGTGATATATTGAAAAGATTTGCCAAAGGTTTGCTAAGTTCCTCTTTACATTCCTTTAAAACTCTTGCAAACAGTTCATCAGGGCCTGGGGATTTGTTAGGTTTTAATTTCTCTATTTGTCTGAGGACCATGTCACTAGTTACCCCAATCGAGCATAGTCTGTTATCTTCCAGCTCTACATAATTTATTATTTCTGGAATTCTGCTAGTATCTTCCTGAGTAAAAACTGAGAGGAAGTAAGTATTGAAAATTTCACACATACCCTTTATCACTGTCCGTGATCTGTCCTGAGTTACTCTTAAGTGGGCCTATCTTGTCCCTAATCTTACTTGTATACCTGAAAGAACCCTTTTGGGTTAGTCTTCGAATCCTTGCGACCTTAGCCTCATAATCCTTTTGCTTTTCTTATTCCTTTTTTATTTCTCTCTTTAATTGAAAATATTGATTTCTTATCTGTCCACCCCCTCTTTTGATACGCCTATATATGCCTCTCTTTTGACCAATGAGATGTTTTAATCTATTGTTCATCCATTTAGGATCATTTTGTTAGATCTAATTTCCCTACTTGGAACAAAAGTTGTCTGGGCAGCTAGAACTATGCTCTGAAAAACGTCATATTGGCAACCAAAACCATCTACCTGACCCATAGTCAGGTCATCCCAACTTAGCCCACCTAGGTAATTTCTCAGCCCCATGAAGTCGGCTACACGAAAGTCTGGAACTGAGATTTGATTGCAGTTACCTGGGTAATTCCATGATATATTAAAACTAAGTGATTTGTGATCGCTTTCCCAAGCTCTTCATTAACCTCAAGATTATTAATTAGTGATTCTTTGTTAGCAAGAACCAAATCAAGCAAGTTGCTACCTCTAGTTGGTTCTGTCACAAACTGTTTTAAAAACAATCCTGAACCGTATCAAGAAAGTCACTAGACTCAAGATTACCTGTCACATTGTTCCAATCAATGTGTCTAAAGTTAAAATCTCCCATTAACACAACATTTTCATATCTAGACGCCTTATGAATTTCGTCCCATAGCAGCTTACTGCGCTCCCTATCCAGGCTTGGGGGTCTGTAAATCACACCCAAAATTAATTTTTCAGACCCTCGAGAAACTGTAGCCAAACAGATTCTGTGTCAGCTGTTTCTAATCTTATATCTTGTCTAACACAACAATTTAAATTATCTCTGACATACATCGCCACTCCACCACCCTTCCTGTTGACCCTATCAGTGTGGAATAGTTTGTAACCCTGAATGTTGCACTCGGAAGGCATTATATATATATTACCACTTACCATTTATATTGTAGTTGGATCACACCACAAAGCTGCCTAACAAATAGAATCCTACTGGCCAGCGAGAATATAAATGAAAGGACTAATGGCGACATACTGGATGTGTTGCATGGCAACACATCATTATTTCCACTATCACCACGTAACTCTGGAGACCCTGCAAATTCTCTGTCCCTATTCTTCAGCAGGGGACATTCCAGTACTTATTAATTATAGTTTGAGACTGATCCATTCAATTATGGCCTCGATGACGCTGGATTACTAGACGATTTCACTACAACCAGTGCTGACACATTAATTCATTATGGCGTCTTTTTATATCACTCCATGTCCGCCGCATACTCTCCGTCACACAAAATTTCTTGAAGGGTTAAATCAGCATCACATTTTAATAAGAAATTATTATATTATCCATATTTACACATGATGAATTTAGGAAAAATATAAAAAAAAAAATTCAACAATTCGTGTAGGGGTAGTTCTGTGCTCATGAATAGGTGGAAGTGTAGTAGTTTTGTTGGTGTTGTGGTGTTAGTATAGTGTTGATGGTGGTGATGTACTCTTTGGTGTTTTAGTGTTAGTGATCATGTGATGTTTCTTTGGTTTTATAGTGTTTTGCTAGGCAGACTTGTTTTTAATTCACCGGTATAGAGTGTACACGTATGGTGAGAGAGTTGCTGCTCGTTGTATCACATTTGTAGACTCAACATCCTTGAAACAGTATTACATCACTGTGATAAAGATATTTTGATGCAATTGTGTTTGTTTTGGTAACTTTCTGCCCATGCATTGTTGCTCCTAACTCTTCTGCTTGCTTCGCAGTCTTCTTCTGTCCACTCTAATCCCTAGTTTAACCATAGCTCTCTCTTTTCATCCCTGTTTATCGAGTACTGTAGCTTTGCAATGTCTCACGGTGCACTGACTAATGTTACTATAGTCTTATAATTCACTAGTCAACTCTCATTTCCTGCTCAATGATATTAGAGATTTTAGGGTAAGTTTATGGTGCTGACTCCAAATATCTCATCGGTTTTGCTTGATTGGCTCCAGTTTTTTGATAAATTTGGTATCCCATTGAAAAACATGTGAAAAATATATTGATCAAGCGGAGCTAACTATAGGTTGTCTTACCTTTATTAATCTCTGCAGTCTCCTCTTCTGTAGCCTGTTTTCTTGTCTCATTCCGAGTTTTCTCCATCCCATTCCTCGGAATTCAAAGCTCTGGACCGTGACCATTTGCACCTAGGACATTCCTTAGCCAGTCTCGTCTATGTCCAATTCATGTAGACATTGTCTTGAATGTTTAATAAATTAATGCCATCTCCTCTCTAGTTCTCCTTGAAGTATCTTTCTTAAAGTTTTCCATTGTTGAGTTTATTAGCTTTGTACTCGGCGTGTCTGGGCATCCGTGTTGGGCCCAGTTTTCTCGGTCAGTTTCTCTGCAGTCATTTATGGAGCTTCTTTCTGCTTGCTGTTTGTCTTGACGTCTCAGGGGTTCATCATGTTGCCCTCTTATTTTCTTCATTCTCTGTCTTCGACTTCCGCCCTCAGCACCTTGCTTTTTAAAAGGAGTTTAATACCACTTTATCTCATTTTGCACCTTATAGTCATTGATTTTCGGGTAGTTTTTTAATTCTCTAGTGTTTATGTATTTTTCAACTCTAATCTCTACTGATTATTATCATCAGTCATGCTCATAAGTTTCATCTCTGTGAAAGCTATGACGCTTGGTTGGTTCTCTACTGTTTTATCTTTTCACTTTACCTCTGTTATTAAATATTAAATTACGCATTTCATTAAAAATTCATCATTATTTATTATTCTGTTTTGCCTAGCTCTACTTTCTTGCCAGTTACTGAATGGTGTGGTTGATTCTGTCAGGAAAGTAGGTGGGGATGTGGGGAGTTCACCTGGAACGCTACTAGGGACTGGAGGCAATCGTTACCAGCCAGGTGAAGGCGATGCCTTCACCTGGCTGGTAACGATTGCCTGTAATGAGCGAAATTACCATAAAGGATAACGGCATGCTTGTCTTAGCAGAGGAAGGATGGCTGGGGACCCAGCATGCAAGATTACACACACACACACACACACACACATACACACACACACACACACTGTGTGTGTGTGTGAAGAGGCGGGGCCAGGAGCTGTGAATCGACCCCTGCAACCACAACTAGGTGAGTACACACACACACACAAGCTCACGCGTATTCCCGATATTTAAAAAAAAGGAAACACAAGTATTTCTAAACTTAAAGCCAGTGTCACTGACATGCATACTACGTAAGATTATGAAGATAATCAGGTGGAGAGTAGTGGAACACCTGGGAAGGAGCGGATTCATAAACCAGCACAGTTTACGAGATGGTACATCATGTCTTAGAACGTTAGGCGAGAGAGAGAGAGAGAGAGAGAGAGAGAGAGAGAGAGAGAGAGAGAGAGAGAGAGAGAGAGAGAGAAGAGAGAGAGAGAAGAAGAGGGGTCTGTATATTTTTGAACTATAGAAGTCGTTCAATGTAGTACCTAACAAAAGACTGTAACAAGAAGAGGATCGTCAAGGAATAATTAACAGGAAGGAAACTACGGGTTGTTGCCCTGGAGAAGGTGTCGGAATGAATAAGTGTGACGAATGGGGTTCCACAAGGGTAAGTACTTGGTCTATTATTGTTTCTTGTGTATGGAAACGACATGACAGAAGAACTGGAGTCAGAAGTGTACCTGTTCGCAAATGACGTAAAACTGATGAGGAGAATACAAGGAGGAGGTGATCATTGAAGACTACAAATGTGTCTGTATAAACTGCATAATTGGTCAGACAAGTGTCTATACACAAATAACCCACACATAGGAGAGAGAACCTTATGACGACCCATACCACGGGTGGGGATAGAACCCGCGATCAGAGAGTCTCAAAACTCCAGACCGTCGCGTTAGCCACTGATCGCGCGTTCTAACCCCACCCGTGGTATGGTTTGTTTGCAATCGTGTCATTACGATTTCGTGAGTCACATTATGACGACGTTTCGGTCCGACATGGACCATTTACAATTGACCAATATATGATAAAGCACCAAAGGCTTGCAACGAGACTAGTCCCAGAGCTGAAGGGATAAGTTACGTAGGAGTTAAGCATGACGATACTAGAGGACAAGACCAGAGGTAACATGATTACGACATACAAAACACTGATAAGAATTGACAGGATAGAGAGGGAGAGTCTGAGACAGCCGAATCTCATGTACACGAGGTCACAACTGAAAGCTAAAAACACAGATGAGTCACAGGGATGTTAGGAATTTCTTTTTAAGCCTTAGAGTGATTAGAAAGTGGAACGCTCTAGACAGTGGTAGATAGTGGTAGAGGCAGGATCCATACAAAGCTTCGTACCCATATCATACCCATATCGTTCCCATATCATACCCATATCGTATCCATATCATACCCATATCGTACCCATATCATACCCATATCGTACCCATATCATACCCATATCATACCCATTCCACAGAATGGGTATGATATGGCTCACGCAGCCAGGAGATGGCGAAATTCAGTAGCAGCCAATGGAGAGGTGGGGCCAGGAGCTGAGACTTGGCCCCTGCAAGCACAAATAGGATAGTACGGAGAGGGTGAACACACACACACACACACACACACAAACACACACACACAGTATTTAAAAAAGGAGACAGACACGAAGCACTAAACTACAGACCAGTGTCACTGACATGTATAGTACAGAGTCTCGGAGAAGATCATCAGGAGAAGAGTGGTGGAGCACCTAGAAAGGAATGAGCTTATCAACAACAACCAGCACGGTTTCAGGGACGGGAAATCCTGTGTCACACACCTACTGGAGTTCTATGACAGGGTCACAGGAGTAAGACAAGAGAGAGAGGGGTGGGTAGATTGCGTTTTCTTGGACAGTAAGAAGGCGTTTGACACAGTTCCACACAAGAGACTAGTGCAAGAGCTGGAGGACCAGACAGGGATAACAGGAAAGACACTGCAATGCATCAGGAAATACCTGTCAGGAAGACAGCAACGAGTCATGGTTCCTGGCGAGGTGTCAGAGTGGGCGCCTGTGACGAGATGATGTGAAGTTGATGAGAAGAATTCAATCAGACGGGGACCAGGCAGAACTACAAAGGAATCTGGACAGGCTGCAAGCCTGGTTCAGCAACTGGCTTCTGGAGTTCAACCCCACCAAGTGCAAAGTCATGAAGAGGGGGGAAAGACAAAGAAGACCGCAGACGGAGTACAATCTTGGGGCTAAAGACTACAAGCCTCACTCAAGGAAAAGGATTTTGGGATGAGTATATCACCAAGCACATCTGAGACGCATATCAACCAAATAACTGCTGCAGCATACAGGCGCCTAGCAAACCTAAGAACAGCATTCCGACATCTTAATAAGGAATCGTTCAGGACCCTGTACACTGTGTACGTTAGGCCCATACTGGAATATGCAGCACCAATTTGGAACCCAAACCTAGCCAAGCACGTAAGGAAACTAGAGAAAGTGCAAAGGTTTGCAACTAGATTGATCCCGGAGCTAAGGGGTATATCCTATGAGGTGAGGTTAAGAGAAATCGACCTGACGACACTGGAGGACAGGAGAGATAGGGGGATATGATAATGACATACAAAATACTGAGAGGAATTTACAAGGTTGACAGAGACAGGATGTTCCAGAGATGGGACACAGCAACAAGGGGTCACAGTTGGAAGTTGAAGACTCAGATGAATCACAGGGATGTTAGGAAGTATTTTTTCAGTCAAGAGTTGTTGGGAAGTGGAATAGTCTTGGAAGTGATGTAGTGGAGGCAGGATCCATACATAGCTTTAAGAAGAAGTATGAAAAAGCTCATGGAGCGGGAAGAGTGACCTAGTAGCGGCGAGCGAAGAGGCGGAGCCAAGAGCTGTGAATCGACTCCTGCAACCACAACTAAGTGAGTACACTGTACAACTTATGTCAGGCCCATCGTGGAGTATGCAGCACCATCATGGAACCCAGACCTGAGGAACATAAGAACATAAGAAAGAAGGAACACTGCAGCAGGCCTACTGGCCCATGCGAGGCAGGTCCAAATCTCCAACGGCTTAGGCCAATGCCCCGACCCAGCCAGGTCAGGTTTCATTCACTTAAGGAAGGAGCACTGCATCTGACCTAGTAGCACAACCTAGTCAGGACCAATTCACACCCAACCGCACCCACTCATATAATTGTCCAGCCCACCACCTGGTCAGGTCACTTCCACTTAAGGAATTAGTACAGGTCAGGTTACATTCACTTAAGGAAGGAGCACTGCATCTGACCTAGTACAAGCTCACACCCATCCACACCCACTCATGTATTTATCTAACCTATTTTTAAAACTACACAACGTCTTAGCATCTATGACGGTACTCGGGAGTTTGTTCCACTCATCCACAACTCTATTACCAAACCAGTGCTTTCCTATATCCTTCCTGAATCTGAACTTTTCCAACTTGAAACCATTGCTGCGAGTCCTGTCTTGGTTGGATATTTTCAGCACGCTATTTACATCCCCTTTGTTTATTCCTGTTTTCCATTTGTACACCTCAATCATATCCCCCCTAATTCTACGCCTTTCTAGAGAGTGCAGATTCAGGGCCCTCAGTCTATCCTCATAGGGAAGATTTCTGATACATGGGATCAACTTTGTCATCCTCCTCTGTACGTTTTCCAGTGCATTTATATCCATTCTGTAATACGGTGACCAGAACTGTGCAGCATAATCTAAATGAGGCCTAACCAAAGATATATAGAGTTGAAGAACAACCTGAGGACTTCTGTTATTTATACTTCTTGATATGAAGCCAAGGATTCTGTTAGCTTTATTGCGAACACTTATGCACTGTTGTCTAGGCTTCAGATTACTACTAACCAGAACTCCTAAATCCTTCTCGCAATTACAAGTAATAAGATCTATATTATTCAGCTTATATGTGGCATGGTTATTGTCCTGCCCAACATTTAGAACTTTGCATTTGTTTACATTAAACTGCATCTGCCACTTCTCCGACCACTGCATCAGTCTATTCAAATCATCCTGGAGTGCTCTAATGTCCTCGTTTGAATGAATTGGACGGCCTATTTTGGTGTCATCAGCAAATTTACTTATGCTACTATTTATTCCCTCATCTATGTCGTTTATGTAAATTGTAAACAACAGGGGGCCCAAAACTGACCCCTGAGGAAGCATGTTATTAACCTGGAGAAAGTGCAGAAGCATGCAACAAAGCTTATTCCTGAGTTTAGGGGCGTGAGGTATAGAGAGGATATTGACTCTAATGACACTGGAGGATTGGCAAAGCCGAGGAGATATGAAAATGACATACAAAATACTCGGCTGTAAATTAAAGACACAGATGAGTCACTGGGTGACCTGTACGTTGCTCAGTGAAGACGTGTCTAGTGTACTCTTTGTGGACTGAACCAAGATGCCCTCCATTGATCAACTTTTCCAGCAACTTAAGGAGGAACTAAGGGTGGCTAAGCTTGAGATATGGCAATTGACGGAGGAAAACAAGAGGATTCGTAATAGTCCTCCTGTTGTGAGTCCTCAGGTCAAGAAAGGAACCTGGGCAGTGGCCGGACAGGATGGAATGAAGTTGAAGAACAAGAGGATGAATGGAGAGGTAGAAACGATGAAGGAGCAAGAGACTGCTGTGGAAATGTCAAATTCATTCTCTGTGCTTTCCGGAGAATGAGAGTCGACTACTGGGAACGTCACAACGAACACCACCAAGGAAGGTAAGAACATTGTGCTTGTTGGGGACAGTCAGATTTGGTACATGGATAGGGCCTTCATCTTTAAGGATAGGAGTAAGAGACAGAGGGTGTGCTTCCCTGGGGCTGGGATGGAGGATATTGTTAGCCGGCTTGACAACATCATGAATGGTAATGGGATAAATCCTATTATTTGCCTCAGTGCTGGATGCAATGATGTAAGAAAGCATAGAACTGAGAATTTAGTTAGAAGGTATAGGACAGCAATAAACGTTATTAGGAAGAAGAGAGGGAGACCTGTTATATGTGGCATTTTGCCAAGAAGGGGTATTGGAAATGAATGGTTGTCCAAAGCAATTGCCAAAACACTGGACAAACACTGTAAGGATAATGCAGCATTATTCATTGACAACTGAGACCACTTCTATGGTAGAAATTGCATGTATGCCAGGAATGGGAGGTCCACTTATCTAGGGCAGGTGTGGGTTTTCTTGCTAGTTCAGTTAAGGGTGTTGTTAGGACTTTAAACTAGGATTAGTTAGAGGTATGGGTTTAGGAATGGAAAATAATGAGTATGGAAATATTGATATAGGCTTTGATAATATTAATCTTAAAAATAACAATCATCGAGTAACACTGGGTAATGATAATAACAGAAATTGTATAAAAACAAAGCTGAACAGGAAAAAGGTGCAGAAGAAAAAACATATTAACGTATTTTATACTAACAGTCGAAGCGTAAGAAATAAAATTAATGAATTATGTTTGGTAGCATGTGAGGGAAACTTGATGTTATTGCAGTAACTGAAATATGGTATAATTTAAGGAGTTGGGATATGATTGCTGAGTGCCATATTCAAGGGTTTAAGTTGTTCCTTGTAGATAGATATAATGGGATAGGGGGTGGAGTAGAATTATATGTATGAGAATATAAATTGTTGCATAAAAAAGGTATAAAAATAAATGGATTAATAACAGAATATGTTTGGGGAGAATTTCTAGAAAGTCAAGAAAAACAAATTTTAGCTGTAAAATACCGACCTCCAGTCTTAGATAACGATAGAGGGAGACTTCTATGGGTCGAAATTGTTACGGCTTCTAGACACGATAACGCAGTAATAGTGGGGGATTTTTAACTTTAGACAAGTTGACTGAACTTCTTTGACCGGTAATCTGGAGTCCTGACTTCTTGAAAGTAATGCAAGACTGCTTTCTGAGACAGTGTGTAACAGAATCCACCAGAGGTAATAACTTGCTTGACCTAGTCCTGTAAAATAAAGAAAACCTCGTAAATAATCTGGAGATCAGTGAAGAGCTTGGCTCAAGTTATCACAAATCTATTGCATTTAATATTACCTGGGAGTGCGAGAATAAGGAAAATATGGTAAAAGTCCCCGATTTTCGTTCTGTCGTATATAATGGACTTAGGGAACACTTGTCTAAATACGACTGAGGTGTTCTGGCTAATGCTTTTATTGACGATGATCATACTTACGTTTATGAATGGATCAGCATTTATGACTATTTTCTTATAAGTGTTCAATATGCTTAGAGTATATATATCCCACAGAGAAAAATTAGGTCAAATAAGCACGATCAAAATAGATGAATAGGAGAGAAAAGGGGGTATTTATAGGTGCATCAAAAGAGGAGAGGTTAATTTTATTGACCAATATGTTCATTTTATATGAGAAGTAAAAAGCGTGTTTAGAAGAGTAAACGCGACTATGAAATTAAGGTTGCTAATGAATCAAAGGCTAATCCAAAAGGGTTCTTTCAAGTGTATAGGAGGAAAGTCAGGAAAAAAGTAGGACCGCTTAGAATTGGGGATGGACAGCTGACTGATAACGAACTGGAAATGTGTTCTCTATTTAATGATTATTTTTTGTCAGTCTTTACACAAGAAGACGTAAATGAGATTCCAGAAATTAACAATTATTCAGTTTCTGAAGAATTCAAATTAAGTAATATTAATGTAAAGAGGGAACATGGTTATCAAAAAGATTAATAAACTGAAACAAAACAAGTAACCGGGATCCTACGAGTTGTTTTCCAGGATACTTAAAGAATGCAAGATGGAACTTAGTCAGCCGATAACAATCGTGTTTAACGCTTCCATCCAAACTGGTGTTGTGCCAGAGATGTGGAAGATGGCTAATGTAGTTCCTATATTCAAATCAGGGAATAAGTCCATTCCATCAAATTACCGTCCAATAAGCCTGACGTCTATAGTAGGCAAATTATTGGAAACTATTATAGCTAATATTATTAGAAGTCACTTTGATGAGCATAATTTAATTAAAGAGTCTCTGCATGGATTCATGAGATGTCATTCCTTCCTGACAAATTTACTGACGTTCTTTAATAAAGCATTTGAGGCAGTAGATAACGATAAAGAAAAGTAGCAGCACATGGCATAGGAGACAAAGTTCTAACATGGATCCAGGCGTGGCTTACCAATAGAAAGCAGATCATTTCCATTAATGGGGTCAAATTTCAATGGGGACCGGTCACTAGTGGCGTTCCATAGGGATCGGTTTTGGGCCCACTGTTCATAACACTGGCCAACAATTTTTGAAAAGTTCTATGCTTCTTAAATGAGATTAGTTAATTCTTATGTATTTTCATGTCCTGAATCCAAATATCACCTTGAAAAATGCTTATTGGCTTAAAGACACGAGACATGTAATATTTTATTATTTTATTATAATGTACAATATATGTCAGCATGTTTTAAACTCTGATCAGTACCTACTTTCTGCCTTTTTGCTTGACGCTTATAGTGGGCTGAAGAATCATCTCTTGCCAGTGTCCAGCAATAGTCTGCAAGCATTCTTGTGCCCCATTTGCCCTGGTACCATTTTTCTATGGTTGAAATAACTTGGTGAAACCTTTCACCATGTTCGTCACTAACTGCCCACAGTTCCCTGGAAAAAAGTCTAAATGTAAGTCCAAAAAGTGGATTTTAAGTGACATGTTACATACCATGTTCTTGTAAGCCTTGATGAGGTTTTCCACCAATTCTTCATAGTTGCCTTCCCTTCAGTTTCCGGGAAATCCCTTCGCCACTAACTTGAATGCTTCCCAAGCAGCTTTCTCCTCCCCATGAAGGTCTGATTCAAAGTTACCATCTATAAGAAGCTCTCGAATCTGAGGACAATTGAAGACTCCCTCTCTTATCTTAGCGTCGCTCAGTGAGGGGAATTTTGATGTTAAATACTTGAAGTCCCTGACCGGATTTGTCCATAGGTTTTACAAAGTTTTTCATGAGCCCCAGTTTTATGTGTAGTGGTGGTAGCAAAATTTTGTTTGGTTCAATGAGAGGTGGATGCTGAACATTTCAAGATCAAGAGAGCTTAGGTAAGACCCCATGTGGGGTGAGCTGGGAAGACGGGATAAGCGAAGAATAGTGGTGAGAGGAGTGTCCACTGTCGAAGAAAAAGAGCCAGGGTTTAACCCAGCTGCTAGGCGCTCGTGGAACGAGCTTGGAGAAAACAGGAAGAGCAAGATGTGTAATCATCGGTCTCGTGGTAGTTGAGGTCTTGAGTTTTCAGAAGCTGGCAGTTTCTAGGTCGCAGGAGAGGGTAGGCAGGTAGGAATATCAGAGGGAAGCACACAGGTAGGAGTTATAGAAGTAATTGAGGAGACAGGTTTGCAGTGGAGCCATTTTCAAACTTTTTGAAGCTGCTTCTGGAGAGGTGGTATAGTTTAGTCTTGTTACTGAAGGTGAAACGTAGAGGCTTGATGAACTCAAGAACTTGGGTGAGTGTGAAGTGAAGAGGTTATTCACAGGCAAACTTGACTGTTCCAGCACCGAGGCCTTTGTAGAGCTCAGTGCAGGTCATGGTGTCAGCATTCAACGGAGAAGTGTAGAAGGTAAGGTTTTCCCCTGAGGGTGTACTGGAGTCGTCACTATCTTCTTCTGAAGTGGATTCATTTGGCGAGTCTACAATGGTGTTAGCAGGTGACTGGGGGTCGACAGGAGCAGTGGAGAGGTGTAATGGTGGTGTAACAGCATGTTGGGAGGCGTGGGTGGTTGAGGCAGCATGATCATCGTTGTCAGTGGTGGCAGTGGTTATAGAAGTTACATGAGCAGTTGCTGGGGCAGGAGACAGGTCTGCAGGTGCAGTAAAGTTCACCACGTTGGGAAGGATCTTGAGGATGTCGGCTGAAGGTGTGGAGTCCGGGTAATTGAAGGCAGGCATGTTGTTCAGACAGAATAGTTCGCTAATAGTGGTGTTGAAAGTGCCGGGGTTTGTTGCATTTGCAAGGTGTGCATACACCATGCAGTACAGCACCCTGGAGGGAGCACCGTCGGGGAGTGGAGAGAGGGAGTTGCTGGGCGAAGGTGTCAGTAAGGAAGGAGCACGGCATCTGACCTAGTAGCACAAACTAGTCAGGTCCAACTCATACCCACCCGCACCCACTCATATATTTATCTAGCCTATTTTTAAAACTACACAACGTTTTAGCCTCTATAACTGTACTCGGGAGTTTGTTCCACTCATCGACAACTCTATTACCAAACCAATGCTTTCCTATATCCTTCCTGAATCTGAATTTATCCAACTTAAAGCCATTGCTGCGAGTCCTGTCAATACTAGATATTTTTAGCATGCTATTTACATCCCCTTTATTTATTCCTGTTTTCCATTTATACACCTCAATCATATCCCCCCTAATTCTACGCCTTTCTAGAGAGTGCAGATTCAGGGCCCTCAGTCTATCCTCATAGGGAAGATTTCTGATACATGGAATCAACTTAGTCATCCTCCTTTGTACGTTTAGTTTATATGTGGCATGGTTATTGTCCTGTCCAATATTTAGAACTTTGCATTTATCTATATTAAACTGCATCTGCCACTTATCCGACCACTGCATCAGTCTATTCAAATCTTCCTGGAGTGCTCTAATGTCCTCATTTGAATGAATTGGACGGCCTATTTTGGTGTCATCGGCAAACTTGCTTATGTCGCTATTTATTCCCTCCTCTATGTCGTTTATGTAGATTGTGAACAACAAGGGGCCCAATACTGACCCCTGTGGAACACCACTTGTGACACTTCCCCACTCTGATTTCTCCCCATTTATGCAAACTCTCTGCTGCCTATTTGTCAACCATGCCTCTATCCAGGAAAAAATTTCTCCTCCTATTCCGTGTGCCTTAATTTTCCTCAATAGTCTCTGATGTGGGACTCTATCAAAAGCCTTACTGAAGTCCATATACACAATATCATATTCATTACCATGATCTACATCCTCAAATACCTTAGTGAAAAAAGTTATTAAATTTGTAAGGCAGGAACGCCCTTTTGTAAAACCGTGCTGAGATTCGTTGATTAATTTATGCTTTTCAAGATGGCTACGAATTGCCTCGGCAATTATTGATTCCATAAATTTTCCCACTATGGAGGTTAGGCTTATTGGTCTATAGTTCGAAGCTGAGGACCTGTCACCTGCTTTGAAAATAGGTATTACATTTGCAATTTTCCACTTATCTGGCACCATGCCAGTTTGCAGTGATATGTTGAAAAGATTAGCCATAGGTTTGCTAAGCTCCTCTTTACATTCCTTTAGAACCCTTGCATACAGTTCATCAGGGCCTGGGGATTTGTTAGGTTTTAATTTATCTATTTGCCTAAGGACCATGTCACTTGTGACCCTAATCGTGCATAGTTTACTATCGTCCTGTTCTACATAATTTATTATTTCTGGAATATCGCTAGTATCTTCCTGTGTAAAAACTGAGAGGAAGTAAGTGTTAAAAATTCTACACATTTCCTTATCACTGACGGTGAGCTGACCTGAGTAACTTTTGGGCCTATCTTGTCCCTAATCTTACTTCTGTATACCTGAAAAAATCCTTTTGGGTTAGTTTTCGATTCTCTTGCAACTTTAACCTCATAGTCTCTTTTTGCTTTTCTTATTCCCTTTTTTATTTACCTCTTTAACTGAATATATTGATTACCTAATTGCCCCTCTCCTCTTTTGATTCGCCTATATATGCCTCTCTTTTGACCAATGAGATGTTTTAATCTATTGTTCATCCATTTAGGATCATTTTTGTTTGATCTGATTTCCCTATTAGGAACATAAGTTGTCTGAGCAGCTAGAACTATTCTCTGGAAAACGTCATATTGACAATCACCACCTACCTGACCCACTGTCAGATCATTCCAGTTCAGCCCACTCAAGTAATTTTTCAGTCCTATGAAATCAGCCAGACCGAAGTCAGGGACAGAGACTTGATTGCCATTATTAGGGTAATTCCATGATATATTAAAACTGAGTGATTTGTGATCACTTTCCCCAAGCTCATCATTAACCTCAAGATTATTAATTAGCGATTCCCTGCTGGCAAGAACCAAGTCTAGCAGGTTATTTCCTCTAGTTGGTTCTGTCACCAACTGTTTCAAAAAACAATCCTGAATCGTATCAAGAAAGTCACTTGACTCTAAATTTCCTGTCAAATTGCTCCAGTCAATTTGTCTAAAGTTGAAATCTCCCATTAGCACAACATTTTCATATGTAGATGCCTTACGAATTTCATCCCATAGAAGTTTACTGCACTCCCTATCAAGATTTGGGGGCCTGTAAATCACACCCAAGATAAGTTTTACACGGCCCTCAAGAAGCTGTAACCAAACAGATTCAGTGGCTGACGCTTCTAATTTTATATCTTGTCTAACACAACAATTTAAATTGTCTCTGACATACATCGCTACTCCACCACACCTTCCTTGTATGTGACATTCAGAAGGCAACTCTCTATCTTTCAGATTGAGCCAGGTCTCTGTTATAGCAATAATATCTGTTTCCTGCACTTGCAATTAATCTTAACTTATCTATCTTATTTCTTACACTCCTGCGACAGGGTATATATAGGCGCAGAGTGAGGTGTAATACTAGTGGTGGTAGAAGTAGTAGTGATATAAGTTGTAGTAGTAATATAATAAGGTAGGACAATCAACTTGCACATGAGTAAAAGGTGATAAAAGCAATTACTTGGGTAGTATAAAAATAGGTTAGACAAATATTTATGTTGGAGGTTGGAATAGAGAAGGCCTGTAGCAGTGTTCCACATCTGCGATGTGCTTGTGTAGTATTAGCAGGAGAGACTGTGATGGCAGGGTTTACTGTTTTCAGGAGGATTCTTGCTAAGACTTCAGAGATGGTGAAGCTGCCTTTGTTTTGTTTAATTGTGTTAGAAACAGCGATAAGTGCAGATTCAAGGCACTTGCGTCTGCGGAAATTAGTTTCTTTGATTGCTAATCGGGCGTCTTTGAATTTCATGAGATGATTGGTGAAATTTCGGTGTTGTACGCAGGCGTTGTTCAGGTTATCGTTCCTACATGCATTAATTGTGGTAGGTCCCCTACCACAATTACTGTCTCACTTGGTTTAAAAGTTCTTACTCGCTTTACATCTCCCAAAATCTCTCTCTCTTCACCTTTATATACGTAGAATTAAACCACACACTGGCATGAAGTTTTACGACTCACTCTCCAGGGGTTCAAATCCCACCCGTTCCCTGGTTTGTTTCCAATCGTGTTATTAAGATTTCGTGAGTTACGTAGAGTACATACTGCCGTTATTTACTGTAGTTTGTACTGCCGTTATTTACTGTAGTTTGTACTGCCGTTATTTACTGTAGTTTGTACTGCCGTTATTTACTGTAGTTTGTACTGCCGTTATTTACTGTAGTTTGTACTGCCGTTATTTACTGTAGTTTTTACTGCCGTTATTTACTGTAGTTTGTACTGCCGTTATTTACTGTAGTTTGTACTGCCGTTATTTACTGTAGTTTGTACTGCCGTTATTTACTGTAGTTTGTACTGCCGTTATTTACTGTAGTTTGTACTGCCGTTATTTACTGTAGTTTGTACTGCCGTTATTTACTGTAGTTTGTACTGCCGTTATTTACTGTAGTTTGTACTGCCGTTATTTACTGTAGTTTGTACTGCCGTTATTTACTATAGTTTGTACTGCCGTTATTTACTGTAGTTTGTACTGCCGTTATTTACTGTAGTTTGTACTGACGTTATTTACTGTAGTTTGTACTGACGTTATTTACTGTAGTTTGTACTGCCGTTATTTACTGTAGTTTGTACTGCCGTTATTTACTGTAGTTTGTACTGCCGTTATTTACTGTAGTTTGTACTGCCGTTATTTACTGTAGTTTGTACTGCCGTTATTTACTGTAGTTTGTACTGCCGTTATTTACTGTAGTTTGTACTGCCGTTATTTACTGTAGTTTGTACTGCCGTTATTACTATACTTTGTACTGCCGTTATTACTATAGTTTGTACTGCCGTTATTTACTTTAGTTTGTACTGCCGTTATTTACTGTAGTTTGTACTGCCGTTATTTACTGTAGTTTGTACTGCCGTTATTTACTGTAGTTTGTACTGCCGTTATTTACTGTAGTTTGTACTGCCGTTATTTACTGTAGTTTGTACTGCCGTTATTTACTGTAGTTTGTACTGCCGTTATTTACTGTAGTTTGTACTGCCGTTATTTACTGTAGTTTGTACTGCCGTTATTTACTATAGTTTGTACTGCCGTTATTTACTGTAGTTTGTACTGCCGTTATTTACTGTAGTTTGTACTGCCGTTATTTACTGTAGTTTGTACTGCCGTTATTTACTGTAGTTTGTACTGCCGTTATTTACTGTAGTTTGTACTGCCGTTATTTACTATACTTTGTACTGCCGTTATTTACTATAGTTTGTACTGCCGTTATTTACTTTAGTTTGTACTGCCGTTATTTACTGTAGTTTGTACTGCCGTTATTTACTGTAGTTTGTACTGCCGTTATTTACTGTAGTTTGTACTCCCGTTATTTACTGTAGTTTGTACTGCCGTTATTTACTGTAGTTTGTACTGCCGTTATTTACTGTAGTTTATACTGCCGTTATTTACTGTAGTTTGTACTGCCGTTATTTACTATAGTTTGTACTGCCGTTATTTACTGTAGTTTGTACTGCCGTTATTTACTGTAGTTTGTACTGCCGTTATTTACTGTAGTTTGTACTGCCGTTATTCTCTAAGATTATTGATTTTGCAATTGGAGTCCTAAATTCTAGCTAACCATTGTTAAAGCTAACAATATTTCTGTCATTTTTTTCAGGTACTGGTGATCAGCACAACACAGTACACTTAGTGAGTAAATCAAAGATCAATGAAATTGAAGTTGAAGTATGTATACTCCGCATGTATGGTTGTTGAACTATGTATACTTTGTATGTAGGTTAAAGTAATATAGGCCTAGTCTTTGTTGACTTCGAAGTTGCTAGGTCAGCCGACGCTAACTAAAGTCATTGGTGATATAGTTGACTTAGAGTTAGTTGTGAAGGGCGTCCCCAGGCTAACAGTGTTATGTTACCTGCCAGACGACAGCTAGTACTAGCCATGGTACCGTTCCTGTCAGAAATATGTACCATACCGAAGCAAATTCCACACCTCAGCATACCGTTCTGCCAGCCTTGTTGCAAGGTCACCAGTGGTGTAGATGCGGTGGTCTTCACCTATCATCTTTTAAAGCAAACCTTCTAAGATTCACTTGACAGGTGAAAGATGGTTGGTTACTACAAGCCCACTGCCACTGCTTGCCTTTAAACTATCGAAGAAGGTTTGGAATACTACTACTACTACTACTACTACGAATACTACTACTACTACGAATACTACTACTACGAATACTACTACTACGAATACTACTACTACTACTACCACCTCTACTTCTACTAATACTGCTACTATTAATACTACTGCTACTATTAATACTACTACTACTATTAATACTACTACTACTACTATTAATAATAATAATAAAAATGATAATAATAATAATTATTATTATTATACTTATAATAGCATAAACAACAAAATAATGAAAAATGTTATCTTGACAATAACTGATTCGATTATTATTATTATTATTATTGTTGTTTTTGTAACCTACAGGGATCTTACGACTCCTAGGGAAATGAAAGACAATCAGATCAGGCATGGAAGGTCCAGTTCCTTGGATCAAGAGCCCTTCACCGGAACCAAAACACTTCCCCTCCCTTGAGGAGAGTTCTCAGATCAGAAAAACATGCAAGACATAAAAATAATAATATTGGTGCAGTAATGTATTGTATTAAGTGAGGACTGTGTACAGTGGAACCTCTGGTCACGAACGCTTCCGAACACCAACAAATCGGTTCACGACCAAAAAATTCGAAAATTGTTTGCTTTGGTCACGAACACATAATCGGGTCCCGAACAAACACAGCAGAGCCAATTTTCACATTCTCCGCCATTTTTTTTTTTTTGGCATATGTCGATTTTCCCCACTTCCTGTAATTACGAAAGATAGATAGATTCAGATTAGCAGTGTTTTATCAGCAGGTAGTGCCGAAACAGCTTATCGCAGTGCCAGTGCCCGGCTAGGGTTTGCCATAAATGATTTTTGGTAAATATTTTTTTTCTCTGTTTGTTGGGTTATCTTACTGAAACTTGACCAATGTATGATGCTTTTTAACGTACACCAAAAATGAAAGAAATCGGACTATAAATAAGGGAGTTCACTGCTCAGCCATTAGACGCCCCTTAAAACTCTTAGGACTCGTGCATTGTTTACCGGGAGTTTACCTGGAGAGGGTTTCGGGGGTCAACACCCCCGCGGTTTGGCCTGAGACCAGGCATCATGGTGGATCACGGTCTGATCAACCTGGCTGTTACTGCTGGCCGTACGCAAACTGACGTACGAACCACAGCCCGGTTGGTCAGGTACTGACTTTAGGTGCCTGTCCAGTGCCTTCTTGAAGACAGCCAGAGGTCTATTGGTAATCCCCCTTATGTATACTGGGAGGCAGTTGAACAGTCTTGGACCCCAGACACTTATGGTGTTGTCTTTCAGTGTACTCGTGGCGCCCCTACTTTTCATCGGGGGAATGTTGCATCTCCTGCCGAGTCTTTTGCTTTCATAGGGAGTGATTTTCGTGTGCAGGTTTGGTACCAATCCCTCCAGAACCTTCCAAGTGTATATTATCATGTATATCTCTCGCCTGCGTTCCAGGGAATACAGATCAAGGACCTTCAACCGTTCCCAGTAATTTAGGTGCCTTATCGTACTTACGTGTGCCGTGAAAGTTCTTTGTACGCTCTCCAGGTCTGCAATGTCGCCAACCTTGAAGGGGGCAGTTAGTGTACAGCAGTATTCCAGCCTAGAGAGAACAAGCGATTTGAAGAAAATCATCATGGGCTGGGCGTCCCTAGTTTTGAAGGGTCTCATTATTCATCCTATCATTTTCCTACCAGATGAGGTAGATGCATTGTTGTGGTCTTTGAAGGCGAGATCTTCTGATATTATCACTCCCAGGTCCTTCACATTTCTTTTACGCTCTATTCTATGGTTAGAATTTGTCGTATATCCTGATACATTTTTAATTTCCTCACGTTTTCCATATCTGAGTAGTTGAAATTTCTCCTCGTTGAATTTCATATTGTTTTGAGTGGCCCATTTGAAGATTTGGTTGATGTCCGCTTGGAGTATTGTGGTGTCTTCGATGGAGGCCACTGCCATGGCAATCCGGGTGTAATCCTCGAAGGAAGACAAGGAGCTATGGCTTACATCTCTGTCTGTCAGAAATGAGGATGAGGAATAGAATGGGAGCGAGTACTGTGCCTTGTGGAACAGAGCTTTTCACCGTGGCTGCCTTGGACTTTACTCTATTTACTATCACTCATTGTGTTATATTTGTCAGGAAGTTATAGATCTATCTACTAACTTTCCCTGTTATTCCTTTATCACGCATTTTGTGTGCTATTACACCATGGTCACACTTGTCGAAAGCTTTTGCAAAGTCTGTGTATACTACAACTATATTTTGTTTATCCTCAACATCATCCAGGACCTTGTCATAGTGGTCCAGTAGCTGGGACAGGCAGGAGCGACCTGCTCTAAACCCGTGTTGCCCTGGGTTGTGTAACTGATGGGTATCTAGGTGGTTGGCGATCTTGCTTCTTAGATGTTAGTGCTATCGGTCTGTAGTTCTTTGCAACTGCTTTACTGCCACCTTTGTGGAGTGGGGCTTTGTTTGTGTTTTTTAGGTGTGGGGGATGACCCCTGTGTACATGTTCATCAAGAACTCCGTGTTCATCAAGAACACGGAGTTCCATGAGTCTGGGCCTGGGGCAGAGTGCATGGGCATGTCATTTATTGCCTTTTCAAAGTCTTGTGGAGTTAGGATAATATCCGAGATTTTTGAGATGGCCAAATTTTGGGTTTCGTTCATAAAGAATTTATTTGGATTGTCGACCCTTAATCTGGGCAGTGGCTCGCTGAACACTGAGTCGAACTGGGACTAAATTATCTCACTCATTTCTTGGCTGTCATCTGTGTATGTCTCATCTCGCTTAAGCAGGGTCCCAATACTGGATGTTGTTTTTTCCTTAGATTTGGCAAAAGAGAAGAAGTATTTTTTTTTTCAATTTCCTTTATGGCTTTTAGTTCTTCCTGTGATTCTGGTCTCCTGTAAGATTCCCTCAGCTTAAGTTCGATATTTGCAATTTCATTGACCAGTGTCTCCCTTCGTATTTCCGATATATTGGCCCCTCTCAGCAGCTCTGTGACTTTCGCCTTCGTCTGTATAGGGAGCCTCTCTATTTTTCTGGTTTACATCTTCTCTTTCTTTTTCTTAATGGAATGTGTCTTGAGCAGACCTCAAGAAGCACAGAGTTCATTTTTTCTAGGCAAATGTTCGGATCCGTGTTGTTTAGGATATCTTCCCAGCTTGTTTCATTTAGGACATGGTTGACTTGTTCCCATTGTATGTTTTAGTTATTAAAATTGAATTTTGTGAAGAGACCTTCCTGACTGATCACAGTTTGCTGGTCAGGAGCCCTGTGCATATATGTCTGTACCTCTATTGTGTTGTGATTTGAGTGTATTGTCTTTGATACTGTTATATTACGTATCAGATCGTCGTTGTTAGTGAAGATAACGTCCAGCGTATTTTCTAGTCTTGTAGGCTCTAATATTTGCTGGTTTAAGGTGAATTTGGTGCAGAGATTTAATAGCTCGTGTGTGTGTGAATTTTCATCTGAGCTGCCTCCTGGGGTGATCTCTGCTAAAACATTGTTTGCTATACTCCTCCATTTTAGGTGTCTCAAGTTGAAATCTCCCAGTAGTAAGATGTTTGGGGCAGGAGTATGAAGATTTTCCAGCCAGTAGTCAATTTTCAAAAGCTGCTCCTGGAAGTATTCAGCTCTTCACATATCATGTTAATGTTTCCTGCGAATGTAATCAACGTTTCCCGCCAGGTTTTGATGAGGAGCAACAGTGACACAGATGTTGTGTTTTGATGACTAGCAACAGTGACACAGATGTTGTGTTTTGATAACTAGCAACAGTGTCATAAATGTTGTGTTTTGATAACTAGCAACAGTGTCATAAATGTTGTGTTTTGATAACTAGCAACAATGTCATAAATGTTGTATTTTGATAACTAGCAACAGTGTCATAAATGTTGTGTTTTGATAACTAGCAACAGTGTCATAAAAGTTGTGTTTTGATAACTAGCAACAGTGTCATAAATGTTGTGTTTTGATAACTAGCAACAATGTCATAAATGTTGTATTTTGATAACTAGCAACAATGTCAAAAATGTTGTGTTTTGATGACTAGCAACAGTGACACAAATGTTGTGTTTTGATGACTAGCAACAGTGACACAGATGTTGTGTTATGATAACTAGCAACAGTGTCATAAATGTTGTGTTTTGATGACTAGCAACAGTGTTATAAATGTTGTGTTTTGATGACTAGCAACAGTGACACAAATGTTGTGTTTTGATGACTAGCAACAGTGACACAAATGTTGTGTTTTGATGACTAGCAACAGTGACACATATGTTGTGTTATGATAACTAGCAACAGTGTCTCAAATGCTGTGTTTTGATTGGTCATCACCGATTTTTTTTTTCTCCTTAAATAAGATCTCGTTGAAGTACGTGTGTAAAATCCACTCTCATAGCTGGTACACTGATGATTTGAAGATCTTATAGCTGGTACACTGATGACTTGAAGATCTCATAGCTGGTACACTGATGACTTGAAGATCTCATAGCTGGTACACTGATGACCTAAAGATCTCACAGCTGGTACACTGATGACCTGAAGATCTCACAGCTGGTACACTGATGACCTGAAGATCTCACAGCTGGTACACTGATGACCTGAAGATATAGCTGGTACACTGATGACCTGATGATATAGCTGGTACACTGATGACCTGAAGATCTAACAGCTGGTACACTGATGCCATGAAGATCTCACAGCTGGTACACTGATGACCTGAAGATCTCACAGCTGGTACACTGATGACCTGAAGATCTCACAGCTGGTACACTGATGACTTGAAGATCTCATTGCTGGTACACTGATGATCTGAAGATCTCACAGCTGGTACGCTGATGACCTGAAGATCTCACAGCTGGTACGCTGATGACCTGAAGATCTCACAGCTGGTACGCTGATGACCTGAAGATCTCACAGCTGGTACACTGATGACCTGAAGATCTCACAGCTGGTACACTGATGACCTGAAGATCTCACAGCTGGTACACTGATGACCTGAAGATCTCACAGCTGGTACACTGATGACCTGAAGATCTCACAGCTGGTACACTGATGACTTGAAGATCTCACAGCTGGTACACTGATGACCTGAAGATCTCACAGCTGGTACACTGATGACCTGAAGATCTCACAGCTGGTACACTGATGACCTGAAGATCTCACAGCTGGTACACTGATGACCTGAAGATCTCACAGCTGGTACACTGATGACCTGAAGATCTCACAGCTGGTACACTGATGACCTGAAGATCATACAGCTGGTACACTGATGACCTGAAGATCTCACAGCTGGTACACTGATGACCTGAAGATCTCACAGCTGGTACACTGATGACCTGAAGAT
Organism: Cherax destructor; assembly: GCA_009830355.1. Lineage (NCBI taxonomy): Eukaryota > Metazoa > Arthropoda > Malacostraca > Decapoda > Parastacidae > Cherax > Cherax destructor. The sequence goes on along the minus strand of WNWK01028929.1, from coordinate 1,715 downwards.
CTCACAGCTGGTACACTGATGACCTGAAGATCTCACAGCTAGTACACTGATGACCTGAAGAAAGATATCACAGCTGGTACACTGATGACCTGAAGAAAGATCTCACAGCTGGTACACTGATGACCTAAAGATCTCACAGCTGGTACACTGATGACCTGAAGATCTCACAGCTGGTACACTGATGACCTGAAGATCTCACAGCTGGTACACTGATGACCTGAGGATTTCACAGCTGGTACACTGATGACCTGAAGATCTCACAGCTGGTACACTGATGACCTGAAGATCTCACAGCTGGTACACTGATGACCTGAAGATCTCACAGCTGGTACACTGATGACCTGAAGATCTCACAGCTGGTACACTGATGACCTGAAGATCTCACAGCTGCTTCATGGATTGTTAACGACTCTAGAAGCCAATCACGCAATCATCTAGAATTATTAACCAGAACTTCCTTGTTTAAATAATCCACATCCCCAACCCTCCACTCCCCACGCTTCCTCCACTCCCTACCCCTCCTCCACTCCCCACTCTTCTTCCTCTCCCTGTCTTATCCTCCCAAATCCCTTCCGACCTGTGACTTCCAAACTGTATGTGGGAAATGCTCTGTTGATTATATCAAAGATAATCCTGCATTTCTTTGTGTTCCTGCGGCTCCGGCACCACGTCAAACACATCCAGGCCTTCACGGTATTTATTCTAATGTATTCATGACGTGATGTGGAATGGGTGGCGTCACGACATGGTGATGCTAGCGTGGCGAGTTTCAAACTAAGGCGAGGCTCAAGCAGGGCGAGGATACCAAGGTGAGTTTCAAACCAGGGCGAGGCAAGCAGGGTGAGTCTCAAACTAGGGTGAGGCAAGCGGTTGAGTTCCTAACCAGGGCGAGATTAGCAGGGTGAGTTTCAAATTAAGGAGAGGCTCGCGGGGTGAGTCTTGAGGTATGGCTGAGTCTAAGGACTGCCTGAGGCTAGCTGTGTGAATCCCAGTAAAGCACGAGGTTACCCGGGCGAATCTTAGGACTGCGCGAGGTTAGATGGGTGAGTCTTGGGTCCGTGTGATGTTAGCTGCATAAGTCTAAGGATAAGAAGAGGCTAGTTGGGGTAGCCTCAAGACAACAGGAGTCTAGGTCTGTGAGTTACAGGACAAGGGTTAGCTAGTTGGGTGAGTCTCTGGACAAGGAAAAGCTAGGTGGGTACCTTTGGTATACCATTGTATAGTTTGGAGTTTTCCCTACACCCGCATCACTGCCCTGGGCCTGACTTGTCTGGTACTTGCGTGATCAAGCTGGGGGCCTACTGGCCCACATATCCATCACAACCTGGTTGATCTGAGGACATTTACATTTATTCCAGCAGTGTTTCTGATATCTTGTGGTAGAGTGTTAAACAGTCTGACTCCACAGATGTTGATACAGTGTTCTCTCATTGTTCCCAAGGCACCCCTAATTTTCACTGGGTTTATTTTACACATTCTTCCATATCTCTCACTCTAGTGTTGCGTAATGGTAGTTTGCAGATTTGGGACCTGGCCCTCAAATACTTTTCAGTTGTTTCTTTCGCTCAGGGTGAATACATGTTAAGGACTTTGACGCTTTCCCAGTAATTTAGGTGCTATATTTGTTCTATGCAGACCGTAGATAACCTCTGCTTCTGTTCCAGCTCTGGGAGAGCAGAAGTGATTTGAAAAGTGTTACAACTGGTACGATTTCC
>WNWK01028928.1:0-22500 GCA_009830355.1 Cherax destructor | reverse complement strand
AACGATTTGCAAACAAAGATATTCCCAGTAATACTTCCCAGTGACCATAAGACCTGTGTTCTTGTTTGGCTTAAAAAAACACAGGACAATTATTTTAATACTCTCACAGTTACCCCACAAAGAAGGCGACTTTAAAAAGGAAACACATTTACCATCACTCGCACCACTGCTGTTTTTGAAAAGGGAAGAAACATCACATTGTTTTTTGGTTTAATTTCTTTTATGCTGTTAAAGTCCCACATGGAGGGTCACAAAAAAAATAAAAAAATACACGTTCACCATCATTCAGACCATAGCTATTTTTCAGGGCAGTTATCTTGAAATGATAACTTTGATTACATGATAACTTGAGTTTGTAAGAGCACGTCACTGTATTCGCCTCCTACAAAGTGTAAATCCGGATACAGTGGACCCCCGGAAATCGAGCATTCTTCATTCCAGAATGCTGTTCAAGTGCTGTTACCAAACGAATTTATTCCCATAAGGAATGATGCAAATTAGATTAGTCCATTTCAGACCCAAAAAAATACACCTGTAAAAGCACTTACAATAATAAACTTACATAAAAGGGCGAGTTGGGAGTGTTCGATTTCCGAGGGTCCACTGTATCTGGTTTCCCTGAAGCCCTTTATAGGTGTTTCACTCCAACAGCACCTCAAACCCTGAACAATAACAGAGACTAACTTTCTTAAAAATCAACTAATACTCTTTCATTGATAATTTTATAAAAAAAATTAGTTTTGGACGAACTTAGAAACCTTACTTAGTCTAAAGTATGTTTTTTTAGAACGTAAAATAAGGAAAGATGGAAGGAAGAATTGAATGAAGGGTGTAAGGAAGGAAGGAAGAATTGAAGTATGGAAGGAAGAATGAAGAAGGATGGAAGGAAGGATTGAAGGACGGAAGGAAGAATTGAAGGAAGGAAGAATTGAAGAAAAGATAGAGGGAAGAATTAGGGATGGAAGGAAGGATTGAAGGCAGGAAGGAAGGCACTAAGGAAGGGAGGATGGAAGGCAGAAAGGAAGGCAGGAAGGAAGGCACTAAGGAAGGCAGGAAGGCACTAAGGGAGGAAGGAAGGAAGGCAGGAAGGAAAGCAGGAAGGAAGGCAGGAAGGTAGGCACTAAGGAAGGCAAGAAGGAATGCAGGAAGGAAGGCACTAAGGAAGGCAGGATGGAAGGCAGGAAGGAAAGCACTAAGGAAGGGAGTAAGGGAGGGAGGAAGAAAGGCAGGAAGGAAGGGAGGAAGGAAGGGAAGAAGAAAGACAGGAAGGAAGGCAGGAAGGAAGGCACTAAGGAAGGCAGGATGGAAGGCAGGAAGGAAGGCACTAAGGAAGGCAGGAAGAAATGCAGGAAGGAAGGCACTAAGGAAGGGAGGATGGAAGGCAGGACGGAAGGCAGAAATGAAGGCACTAAGGAAGGGAGGAAGGAAGGTAGGAAGGAAGGAAGGAAGGCAGGAAGGAAGGCACTAAGGAAGGCAGGATGGAAGGCAGGAAGGAAGGCACTAAGGAAGGCAGAAAGAAAGGCAGGATGGAAGGAAGGAAGGCAGGCAATAAGGAAGGAAGGCAGGCAATAAGGAAGGGAGGATGGAAGGCAAGAAGGAAGGCAGGAAGGAAGGACGGAATGAAAGAAAAGGTTAAAGTCTACCCTGGTAGTAATTACCCAGGTAAGGCTGCTGCCTCACCTAAGGGCAGGTGTTCCAATTTTATTTCGTGTTGATGCAGATGCCAGTCAAGAGGATTTTCATAAAGGTCATTTTCATTTCTCATTCTTAATATCCTCCCTTTCTCCCCCCTCTCCTCTTCAACCTCTTCCCTCCCCTCTCCCCTTTATACTAGAAATACTACTAGAAATACTTATTACAACCCAAAAAGGGACAACCAACCTTATTCAACTAAAAATATGTTGGTTCTCCCTTAAGTGAAACTTGGTTGATATGTCTTCCTTTCTTAAGAATTTAAATATCAAAATTGTATTTAAAAATCTTAATACAATAAAAAAAACTTTTCTTAAAAAATTTCCCCCAAAATGCTGACGGATGTGTCTATAAGATCCCTTGTAAAACATGTGATAAAGTTTATTACGGTCAAACTGGTAAAAGTCTGGCCGGTCTGGAGTTTTGAGACTCTCTGACCGCGGATTCGAACCCCACCCGTTGTATGGTTTAAATATAGTATTAGTGGTGTACTAGTCCACGAGCATATATATATATTGGAACCACTAACGAGTGGTATTGAGGCGGGCCAGTACAACATGAGTTCGAGTCCTTGTTGTGTGGGTCTTGGGAGAGATATTTAGGTAGACATAGACACTCCTTGTAGGATGGTTACGGTATATTTACAGTATGAGTTGGGGGGAGCCCAGCCACCGTCTGTCTCGCTCTTAGGTCTGTCGCTAGTGAGGGTGTACGCCTATCTGAGGCTATGCACATGCGCTGAGCTTCTGACGTCAGCGGGTATCGTGACGTCACACGCAAAGGGACCAGCTGTATAAGTGGGATGAATGCTGAATGCTGGTACACTACACAAGTGTACATATGATACTGACACGACATCCTTGGCTAGTGCAGTGTTGTTATTGATCAATACCACTCGTTCGTGGTTACAATTATATATATATATATATATATATATATATATATATATATATATATATATATATATATATAGGCTGCTCGTGGACTAGTACACCACTAATGCTATATTTATGTTGTTTTAATCTTAGTTCAAGACTTTTACCAGTTTGTCCGTAATAAACTTTATCACATTTTTACCAGGAATCTTATAGACACATCCGTCAGCATTTTGGGGGAGTTTTTTATCAAAAGTTTTTTTACTGTATCAAGATTTTTAAATACAACTTTGATATTAAAATTCTTAAGTAGAGAAGACACATCAACCAAGTTTTCATGGTAATTGAGAACCATCATATTTTTTAGTTGAATAAGGTTGGTAGTCCCCTTCTTTCTCCTCTTTTCACCAATATTTCACGTCTCCAATCCTCTCCATCTTCAAGCGTCCCCTCTCTACCCTCTCTACCCTTATCTTATCCTCCTTGAGGAGATTTAAAGCCTGTTGCTTCCGGATACAAGACTATCTTCTTAAGGAACTGATAATGACATCTTTACGCGAAACATTGCTCCCCTGTTTACCCTATCATATACAACTGACAATGTTCCATACATTTATCTAAGTATTGTTTACTTATATATATATATGTGTGTGTGTGTGTGTGTGTGTGTGTGTGTGTGTGTGTGTGTATTATTAATACAGGCCATTTCCCACCAAGGCAGGGTGGCCCGACAAAGAAAATTTTTCATCATCATTCACTCTATCACTGTCTTGCCAGAGGCGTGCTTACACTACAGCTTCAAAACTGCAACATTAATACCCCTCCTTCAGAGTGCCGGCACTGTACTTCCCATCTCCAGGAAGAAAGTCTGGCCTGTCGGTTTCCCTGAAACCCTTTATAAATGTTACCTTGCTTACACTCCAACAGCACGTCAAGTCCTAAAAACCATTTGTCTCCATTCGCTCCTATCTAACACGTTCACGCACGCTTGCTAGAAGTCCAAGCCCCTCGCACACAAAACCTCCTTTACCCCCCTCCCTCCAACCTTTTCTAGGCTGACCCCTACCCTGCCTTCTCTCCACTACAGATTTAAACACTCTCGAAGTCATTCTATTTTGATCCATCCTCTCTAGATGTCCAAACCATCTCAATAACCCCTCCTCAGCCCTCTGGATAATAATTTTGGAAATCCCACACCTCCTCCTAATCTCTGAAACTACGAATTCTCTGCATTATATTCACACCACACATTGCCCTCAGACATGACATCTCCACTGCCTCCAGCCTTCTCCTTGTTGCAACATTCATCACCCATGTCTCACACCCATACAAGAGTGTTGGTATAACTATACTCTCATACATTCCCCTCTTTGCTTTCATGGATAAAGTTCTCTGTATCCACAAGCTCCTCAGTGCACCACTCACCTTTTTCCCCTCATTAATTCTATGATTCATCTCATCCTTCATAGAGCCATCTGCTGACACATCCACTCCCAAATATCTGAACACATTCACCTCCTCCATATTCTCTCCTTCCAATCTGATATTCAATCTTCCGTTATCTATTTTTTTGTTATCCTCATAACCTTATTCTTTCCTATATTCACTTTTAATTTCCTTCTTTTACACACCCTACCAAACTCATCCACCAACCTCTGCAACTTCTCTTCAGAATCCCCCAAAAGCACAGTGTCATCAGCAAAAGAGCAACTGTGACAACTCCCAGTTTGTGTTAGATTCTTTATCTTTTAACCCCACATCTCTTGCCAACACCCGAGCATTCACTTCTCTTACAACTCCATCTATAAATATATTGAACATCCATGGTGACATCACACATCCCTGTCTAAGGCCTACTTTTACTGGGAAATAATCTCCCTCTCTCCTACATACTCTAACCTGAGCCTCACTTTCCTCGTAAAAACTTTTCATCGCTTTCAATAACCTACCTCCTATTCCATACATTTGCAACATTTGCCACATTGCCCCCCTATCATATGCCTTTTCGAAATCCATAAATGCCACAAACACCTCTTTACCCTTATCTAAATATTGTTCACCTATATGTTTCACTGCAAACACTTGGTCTACACACACCCTACCCTTCCTAAAGCCTCCTTGTTCATCTGCTATCCTGCTCTCCGTCTTACTTCTAATTCTTTCAATAATAACTCTACCATATACTTTACCAGGTATACTCAACAGACATATTCCCCTTAGTCACCTAACACCTGCCCTCACTCTTCACCTAGCAGTGAGTAGGTTCCTGTATCGGGTGGGTTCTAGGAGATAATAACGGTTGTAGTGAAACTCACATATGGTTGGTAACAGGTATATTGACAGAATCTGCAAGGAGAATGGTGCCCAGCTTAATCTGTCAGTACTATGCCGGTCCAAGGAATGAGGGAGATGCCTGGAGGTGAGCGCGCACAAGTGCGGGTCTCTGACGTCATAGGCAGCTAGAGATCCTAACTTGGGAAGGGATCATAATTATAACATATCTGGTAATACATATACTACACAAATATATTACATAGCGGTTCAGTACACTACTGACACCTGGGTGTAAATAACATTACACCTGCTGTCACTGTTCACCTAGCAGTAAGTAGGTACCTGGTTTGCTGTCCCTGACCACCTTGCAGTAAGTAGATACCTGGGTGTTAGAAGACTGGTTTGGGTGGCATCCTGGGGGACAAAATTAAAGGACCACAATGGAAATAAGAAGTCTTCAATGACGCACTGACATTTTTGGGTTATCATGGGTGGCTAACCCTCCAAACCCTGGGTTATCTTAGGTGGTTAACCCTCCCTATTCTGGATTACCCTGGGTGGCTAACCCTCCGGGTTACAAATCCGAGAAAATATTATCTTAATCTTATAGCAATGGTCAAGCAGGTTAGGTTAGGTAAGGTTTGTCAGGAAACAGGACAAGTGTTTCCTGACGAGGGTCTAAGTCATATGATGACCTACGGGGAGCAATGACAAGGGTTTGGAGGCTTTATTTGCGATATCGTGGGTACACAGGCTGTGTGTTACTGCCCATGGCCCCGAGGGCCCATGCCGCTAGGGAGGGAGGACTGAGTACACCTGTTTACTGAGTGAAGTCCGCTGCCAGAGTGAGGGAGACGCAGGGTGATGCAGTTTGAAGTGGCATGCCCATCAAACTTGCCCTCTGGTGGAAACTATGGGAACTAGGCCTGTAGGCTTACAGTCTACACTGTTGGTTATCTGACCGAGGCCTTCCACTGGCTTACATCTCCACTCCTTTAAAAATTATGGTTATGTTTATATATAACGATGTATTATTTGGCGTTTTGGAGGCGTGGTTGAAATGATAAGGCTTCGGAGGCTTCTTACTTTATTTGTATAAAGGTGCGCGTTCACAGGCTGCGTGTCTGTGGCCATGGCCAAGGGCAATGCCTTGCGAGAGGGAGACGAGTTAGGCCTGTTGACTGACTGAAGTTTGGGCGCCAAGTGAAAGCGGGCCAGGGCGGGTCTGGTAGACGTGGGTACGCCTACCAGGCTTGCCCTCTGGCGGAAACTATGGAAACTAGCATGGCACGAAATATGAACTCAGCTGGCAGACAGCATGGGCTGTCTATGCAGACAGTCTGGCTGTCTACATCGCTCGGTCACGCTACCCATGGTCGACCCGACCATGAATGGCATTAAAAAAAAACTCGGGTCTCTCTCTCGCAAGAACAGGTCACAGAACACGAAAGAAAAAACATATATACATAAACATATGGACATAGAAAAAAAAACTTCCTCCAGAGAGGGAAGAAAAAAAAACGGTGTGCTTCGTGGTCTAAGGCAGTGAGCGTCGATGCAGCACTGCACGCCTTCCTGCGTCTGGATATGTACTGCAACACGGGAGACATGAGCTGTGACGTAACAGGGTACGGTCTCCTCTGGAATGTGAAGCAGACATCGTAGTAGTCACTGCAGGGTTCGCTCAACTGGGGCACAACTGCTGGTGCCCTCGAGTGAGGCGTCGTCAGTAGTCGCAACAGGACAGGACTGGCAAGCGACTCAGGAGGACATTCCTCGACTGGTACTGTCCCTGGAGCTGTCGCTGCTGGCGAGTGTGGAGTGAGTCGTGACAGGGACGACTCGGCAAAACATCTGGAGGTCGTAACAGCATACACCATACTGCAGTGAGTGGGCTAGCAGTCAAAGTGACATCATCTTTGTGCAGGCTGCTCACTGAAGCTGTGACACGAGGCTGACAGTCGCCTGCCAACAGGCTTAACTGCGGCTTGGCGAGTGTCATCTTGAATGAGTTATAGCATCTCTCGCTGATGCAAAAGCAATTGCAGAAAGCCGTTTCTGTTGCTAGTGTATTCACTAGAGTGCCAGTTGTTGTCCCTCGTGTTCCAGATAGTGTTCTTTCCAGTTGACAGTAAGTCCTTTGCAGAGTAAAGTGTCGTGTGTCGAGTAATTATTACCTGCAGTGAGAGATAGTGAGAGCCATTCTCCTTTGTTCATACTTTGTGTTATTGAGCTATCTATTTCACCCGGGGAGAGTCCTTCCACTCCACCGTGCCGTTCGTTCCTCCAGTAGGAAAGTGTTCCCAGTTCTTAGTGAATAAAGAAAACTTAGTTTAAGAGATTATTTGCATTTGCTAGCCGAGTCCTTACTAAGGCTGAACGCAATTTTACAGTTATGCAAATCCAATGTAGTTGCTGATGCTTTGTCGCGTCATGTCAGTGTAGTAACTGCCGATCCTCCATTTAGTACTGAGGATGTAAAGACTACTCAAAGACAAGACCCCTTTTGATCTGGTGTGGTTCGATTCCTGCTCCAGAAAGATCTTATTCTCTCTGTGAAGCAACCAGCACCCATTAGTGACTTTGTCATGAACCAAGAATTACTGTATCGCACTACCGAGTTGGGTAATCCTAGTAGAAGAGTATACCAATTAGTAATTCCACAGTCACTAGTAAAAGTAGCTTTACAGCTAATTCACGATGCACCAGGTGTTGCACACCCTGGTATGGACCGTTCGATTAAACAAGCAAGATTGAAGTACTTTTGGCCTCGTATGGCAACTGATATTACCGAGTATGTTAAGAAGTGTAGTGTTTGTATGAAACACAAGGGTAATATCAACGGTCCCAATCCTATCCAGATGTATCCCACTACTAGTGAGCCATGGGAAAGAGTTGCAATAGATCTGCTAACTAATTTTCAATGTACAACGCAAGGCAATAAACATCTGTGTGTGATGGTCGATCATTTCACCAGATATTGTGAGTTAGTTCCTATTCCAGACAAGACTGCTGAGACAGTAGCTAAAGTGTTTAAGGAACGTATAATCTGCAGACATACCACTCCTAAGTCCCTCATAACAGATAATGGAGGTGAATTTTGTAATGAGATCCTAGAAAACTTGTGTAAACTTTACAAGATTACAAAATCAACCATTGTTCCGCACCATCCTGCCAGTAATGGGTTAGCAGAAAGAACTAATAAGAAAGTCCTTGATGTTTTGAGAGCTACCATCAATCCCAATAGTGTAACCTGGGATGAAGTTATACCTGAATGTCGTTATTCCCTACGTACACGCCAAGTGTTGAGAAGTCCTCAAGTATCATTTGTAGATACCAGTGTAGATCCTCCTCAATCAGAAGTTGAGTTACCTATTGTAACAGAGTTTGATCCACCCAGAGATGATAATTATACAGCCTATATCAATCTCACCCTAGCAGAGTTGGGGTTAAATGTAACTAACCTGTATAGATAAATATGTAGTAAGCGTTTAACTGTGTGTTATAATATCTACTTAGTATCACTCAAATTTTTTTTTTTTGTGTGTTCACGTTCTCTCCGAGTTCTGAGAATTAACAGTATAGATTTGAGTGCACCAGATCTACCTTGTCTGTTAATCACTATCTTCTTGTAATTTATTTCCTCAGAATTCGTAGATCACATGAAGACAGTTCGATCGAACAAATTAATTTTTTTTTATCTCTTTTATCATGATTTTCTAGAATGAGCTCATTTAGATAATTCCCAAGTATCAAGATGCATCATATAGTAATGTAGATTATTCCGTCACGATAATATCCATGTGAAGTATAATGTTAACTGTTGTGTACTTTGACATTGTATAGAATCAGCTGAAAGTTGTTGCCTGTTGTCCTTAGTTTGTGTAGTTGTATGTCGAGACGCCATACGTAGCATGCCCGAGCTGTACGGGTTGTACTTATAACGGCTGCATCACGGCTGTTCACGTGATTTCCAACCTCTGCCCATGTGATCTGGCATCAGCCAATGATAGGCCTGCCTTTTGAATGCCTCAGCGCCAGGCGGCCTAGTGTTCAGTTACCACCCAGACTCAGTGCAGGACAGACACACAGGCATAGGCTCTCAGCTCCCATATATCCAACGCCTCATTAAACGCTACCAAAACCCAAGCTCATCGTCTGTTAATATTACCAAATCTATGAAAAGAACCCCACAACACAAAACTTCTCGACAATAATGAAAATAAAATGATCACTGTGAACTAGAACACACGGGACATCATGTGGGTGATGTCAGGTGTGACGTCGTAAGGTGATGTCATGGGGAGACATCGCGAGTAACGTCAGGCAGCATCGTGGGTGACGTCGCGAGGTGACGTCAGTGGAGTGACGTCGTGGAGTCGGCAACATCGTGACGTCAGCAGCATGGTGGTGACGTCATGGGTTGATGTGGGCGCAGACCACAGCGTGGCTTGCTGATCTGGCTTACCCACATGGCTTTGTGATCACGTGGCTTGGTCACACGTGGCTTCGAGTGGCCTCGGACACTCTGATACACAATTCTGGCGAGAATTCACAAGGAAATTCACAGAAAACAGCATAAAGGGAGTGGGCAGTGAGTGGTGTATGGTGTGTGGCGGCGTACACTAGGGCGGGTATGTATGGTGAGAGACAGGGCCGCGCGCCTACCTCCCTCACCCACAACACACGAGGAGACACGCTCACACTGAGAAATCACCACAAACTCACCTCTGAAGTGCTGAAATAGCAGTGCTGAGCTGAACCTCAACAGCAGAACATGCTGGCAAGGCTGAGCACGTGACTGAGAAACAGCATGGGACGCTGTGACGTGAAGTCAGTGACGCCATTTCTCGGAGAATTAGACAAATTTCGGCCTGAATCCTGCTTGTACCTGTGTCTGGACGCTGAGATTTGCAGACACAATATCAGGATAACTCATTGAGAGACGGATGCTTCTTGTGTAGACTGATGAATTGAAAGACAAACTTCAGTCCTCTTCCTCCCCTCAACACAACTGCTGCGAGGCACCGCTGGCACCATTTATAACGATATGTTATTTGGAGTGTTCTTGGTAACGGGAATGCAATGATAAGGCTTCGGAGGCTTCTTACTTTATTTGTATAAAGGTGCGAGTTCACAGGCTGCGTGTCTGTGGCCATGGCCAAGGGCAATGCCTTGCGAGAGTGAGACGAGTTAGGCCTGTTGACTGACTGAAGTTGTGGCGCCAACTGAGAGTGGGCCAGGGCAGATCTGGTAGACGTGGGTACGCCTACCAGGCTTGCCCTCTGGCGGAAACTATGGAAACTAGCATGGCACGAAATATGAACTCAGCTGGCAGACAGCATGGGCTGTCTATGCAGACAGTCAGGCTGTCTACATATAAAAGGCATATTTGTTGGGCGATATATACGAAAAGTTCAATGAGGCTTTTGAAAACTCACTGATTTTGAAAAAGAAGCTATGGGTGGCCTTGAAAAAAGTCAATTAAAAAAATAGAGGCTGTTAAAATTTTGAAGGTCCTTGGGCTACAGGTAATGTGAGGCCCCTGGGCTACAGGTACTGTGAGGTCCCTGGGCTACAGGTACTGTGAGGCTCCTGGGCTACAGGTACTGTGAGGCTCCTAGGCTACAGGTACTGTGAGGTCCCTGGGCTACAGGGATTGTCAGGCTCCTGGGCTACAGGGACTGTGATGCCCCTGGGATACAGGAACTTTCAAGCCCCTGGGCTACAGGAACTGTCAAGCCCTTGGGCTAAAGGGATTCTCATGCCCCTGGGCTATAGTTACTGTGAAGCCCATGGGCTACAGGCGCTTTGAGGCCAATGGGCTACAGGGATTGATAGGCTCCTAGGCTATAGGCACTGTGAGGTCCCTGGGCTACAGGCACTTTAAGGCCCCTGGGATATAGGTACTCTGAGGCCTCTGGGCTACAGGAACTGTGAGGTCCTTGGGCTACAGGGACTGTGATGCCCCTGGGCTACAGGGACTGTCAGGCCCCTGGGCTACAGACACTGTGAGGCCCCAGTGCTACAGGTATTGTCAGGCCCCTGGGATACAGGCACTGTGAGGCACCTGGGCTGCTTGTACTGTGAAGCCCTTGGGCTACATTGACTCTGCCCCTGGGCTACAGGGACTGCCATCCCCCTGGGCTACAGGGACTGTTAGGCCCCTGGGCAAGAAGTACTGTGAAGCCCCTGGGCTACAGGCACTGTGAGGCCCCTGGGCGACAGGGATTGTCAGGCCGTTGGGCAAGAGGCACTGAGAGGCCTCTGGGATACAGGCACAGTGAGGCCCCTGAGCTTTAGGCATTGTGAGGCCCCTGGGATACAGGTACTGTGAGAACCTTGGGCTACAGAGACTGTGATGCCCCTGGGCTACAGTTACTGCCAGGCTCCAGGGAAACAGGGACTGTCAAGCCCCTGGGCTACAGAGACTGCCAGGCCTCTGGGCTATAGGCACTGTGAGGCCCCTGGGCTACAGGCACTGTGAGTCCCTTGAGATTCAGGTTTTGTGAGGCCCCTGGGCTACAGGCAGTGAGAGGCCCCTGGGATATAGCTACTGTGAGGCCCCTGGGCTACAGGCACTGTGAGGCCCCTGGGCTACAGGTACTGTGAAGCCCTTGGGCTACAAGGACTGTGATGCCCCTTGGCTACAAGCACTGTGAGGCCCCTGGGCTACAGGCACTGTCAGGCCCCTGGGATACAAGTATTGTGAGGCCCCTGGGCTACAGGCACTGTGGAGGCCCCTGGGCTACAGGTACTGTGAAGCCCTTGGGCTACAGAGACTGTGATGCCCCTGGGCTTCAGGTACTGTGAAGCCCTTGGGCTACAGGGACTGTGATGCCCCTTGGCTACAAGCACTGCGAGACCCCTGGGCTACAGGCACTGGCAGGCCCCTGGGATACAAGTATTGTGAGGCCCCTGAGCTACAGGCACTGTGGAGGCCCCTGGGCTACAGGTACTGTGAAGCCCTTGGGCTACAGAGACTGTGATGCCCCTGGGCTTCAGGGACTGCCAGGCCCCTGGGCTGCAGATACTGTGAAGCCCTTGGGCTTCAGAGACTGTGATGCCCCTGGGCTTCAGGGACTGTGATGCCCCTGGGCTTCAGGGACTGTGAGACTCCTGGGCTACAGGCACTGTCAGGCCCCTGAGATACAAGTATTGTGAGGCCCCTGGGCTACAGGCACTGTCAGGCCCCTGGGATACAAGTATTGTGAGGCCCCTGGGCTACAGGCACTGTGGAGGCCCCTGGGCTACAGGTACTGTGAAGCCCTTGGGCTACAGAGACTGTGATGCCCCTGGGCTTCAGGGACTGCCAGGCCCCTGGGCTGCAGATACTGTGAAGCCCCTGGACTACAAGCACTGTGAGGCCCCTGGACTACAGAGATTGTCAAGCCCCTGGGCTATAGGCACTGTGAGGCCCTGGGCTACAGGGACTGTGATGCCCCTGGGCTAAAGGGACTGTAAGGCCTCTTGGCTACAGGTACTGTGAAGCCCTTGGGCTACAGAGACTGTGACGCCCCTGGGCTATAGGGACTGTCACGCCCCTGGGCTACAGGGACTGTAACGCCCGTGGGCTACAGGGACTGTCACGCCCGTGGGCTACAGGGACTGTCAAGCACCTGGGCTTCAGGGACTGTCACACCCCTGTTATACAGGTACTGTGAAGCCCCTGGGCTGCAGGCACTGTGAGACCCTTGGGCTACAGGTACTGTGAAGCTTTTGGGCTACAGGGACTGTGATGCCACTGGGTTACACGGACTGTCAGGCTCCTGGGCTAAAGGTACTGTGAAGCCCCTGGGCTATAGACACTGTGAGGCCCCTGGGCTACAGGGACTGTCAAGCCCCTGGACTTCAGGGACTTTGAGGCCCTTGGGCTATAGACACTGTGAGGCCCCTGAGCTACAGGTACTGTGAAGTCTTTGGGCTACAGGGACTTTGATTCCCCTGAGCAACAGGTACTGTCAGGCCCCTGGGCTACAGGTACTGTGAGGCCTTTTAATTACTGCTACTGTGAAGCCCTTGGGCTATAGGGACTGTGATGCCCCAGGGCTACAGGAACTGTCAAGCCTTTGGGCTTCAGGGACTGTCACGCCCCTGGGCAACAGGTTCTGTGAGGCCCCTGGGCTATAGGTACTGTGATGCCCCTGGGCTACAGGTTCTGTGAAGCCCCTGGGCTATAGGCACTGGGAGACCTTTGGGCTACAGGTACTGTGAGGCCCCTGGACTACAGGCACTGTGAGGCCCCTGGGCGGCAGGGATTGTCAGGCCCCTGGACTTCAGGGACTTTGAGGCCCTTGGGCTATAGACACTGTGAGGCCCCTGAGCTACAGGTACTGTGAAGTCTTTGGGCTACAGGGACTTTGATTCCCCTGAGCAACAGGTACTGTCAGGCCCCTGGGCTACAGGTACTGTGAGGCCTTTTAATTACTGCTACTGTGAAGCCCTTGGGCTATAGGGACTGTGATGCCCCAGGGCTACAGGAACTGTCAAGCCTTTGGGCTTCAGGGACTGTCACGCCCCTGGGCAACAGGTTCTGTGAGGCCCCTGGGCTATAGGTACTGTGATGCCCCTGGGCTACAGGTTCTGTGAAGCCCCTGGGCTATAGGCACTGGGAGACCTTTGGGCTACAGGTACTGTGAGGCCCCTGGACTACAGGCACTGTGAGGCCCCTGGGCGGCAGGGATTGTCAGGCCCCTGGGCAACAGGCACTGTGAAACCCCTATGATGCTGGCTCTGTGAGGCCCCTGGGATACAGGCACTGTGAGGCCCCTGGGCAACAGGGACTGTCTTGCCCTGGGCTACTTCCTTCCACTCCTCCCTCCCTTCTTCCACTTCTCCCTTCTTAACATTCCTCCCTCCTGCCTACCAATCCTCCTTCCGCTTCTCCCTCCCTTCTTTACCTCCGTCTTACTCTTCCTCTCTCTTTTTTCATTACATCTCTCATTTCCTACCTCTCTCTCCCTCCTTCCCTCCCTCCCACTTTACCTCCCTCTCTCCCTCCCTGGCATTCATAACTAAGCAGATAAGAAAAACTTATCTTACAGAAGCCAGTGCGTCTGAAAAGACGGTAAGCCAGGCTGACATCTCACTGGCTTTGTCCACACAGCTGACTCCAGGCCCGGGGGAGGGGGTGAATGAGGGAAGAAGGGAAGGGGAGGGAGTAGTTGAGGAAGGGGAGGAGAGGGGACTTCGAGAGAGGGACAGGATCAGATGAGGGAAAAAAAGATGGTAGAAGGGCAAGGAGAGGAAACAAGAGAAGGAGGAGAGAGGAAGTAGGAGGAGAGGAGAAGAATGTAGAAATGGGGGAAGAGAGAAGGGGAGAGAGGGAGAATAGGAAGATGGTATAAATACAATCAGTGCCTAATATGAATGAGGTATATTCACCGAGAGGTGCATGTCAGTGTATATCTCAGTGTATATACACTGAGAGGTGTATGTCAGTGTATATCTCAGTGTATATACACTGAGAGGTGTATGTCAGTGTATATCTCAGTGTATATACACTGAGAGGTGTATATCTCAGTGTATATACACTGAGAGGTGTATATCTGAGTGTATATACACCGAGACGTGTATATCTCAGTGTATATACACTGAGAGGTGTATATCTCAGTGTATATACACTGGTATACCTGGAGAGGGTTTCGGGGGTCAACGCCTCCGCGGCCCGGTCCGAGACCTGGTGGATCAGGGCCTGATCAACCAGGCTGTTACTGCTGAGCGCTCGCAAATTGACGTATGAACCACAGTCCGGCTGGTCAGGTACTGACTTTAGGTGCCTGTCCAGTGCCTTCTTGAAGACAGCCAGGGGTCTATTTGTAATCCCCCTTATGAATGCTGGGAGGCAGTTAAGCAGTCTTGGGCCCCTGACAGTTATTGGGTTCTCTCAATGTGCTCGTGGCTCCCTTGCTTTTCATTACCTGGAGAGGGTTTCGGGGGTCAACGCCCCCGCGGCTCGCTCTGAGACCAGGGAATGTTGCATCTCCTGAAGAGTATATAACAGCACCCTCTGTCAAATAGCACGAGACGTCATCCTCTCGTGAGAACCAATCAGGAAGCCGCTACTGACGTCATGCTCCTCAAGAACCAATCAAGAGCCAGCCTTCAATCGTGACGTCACGGCCGCCATCTTGGGTCCCCAGATGTCAACACAGAAATTAATCTCGACTTTGTACAAGTGTTGAGGGAAACAACGACACAACTACAAGAAAAGTTTCTTCCATGGAACAATAGAAGGAAAACTTACGATACCAGGCGTTATTATTATTAATGATAACTTTATTGAAAATATTTAATAATAATAATGCATTATTTTCTTTATAAATAACAACTTTATTGATAATAATAATATAATAATGCATTATTATTTTATTTGGTTTTAATAAGTTCAGTATTAATATTTAAAAATAATTATTATAATATACATTATTATTGTTTTTTATTTATTAATTCTAAGTTTACATAATTCCTTATTATTTAAATTAAATAAAAATAATATTAAGTTCATGGGAAGCTCTAAACTGGTAAGATAATTTACCTAGAGTGTGTTTTGGGGGTCAGCGCCCCCTCGGCTTTTTACTGAAGCAAATCTCCCGGCAGATCAGGACTTGATCAACCAGGCTGTTACTGCTGGCCGCACGCAATCCATTTTCCAATTACCAAGAAATTATGGTTCGTAACTAAGCGACAAACCCGTATGAGTAATTAGGCTTCAAGCTGACTAATTGCTGGTGTACTCACCTACTTCATTTAATTGCGGTTGCAGGGGTCGATTCACAGCTCATGGCCCCGCCTCTTCACTGGTCGTTATGTCCTCTCCCTGGTCCATGAGCTTTATCGTATCTCTTCTTAAAGCTATGTATGGATCCTGCGTCCACTACATCACTCTCTAGATTGTTTCACTTCTTCACAACTCTATGGCTGAAGAAATACTTCCTAACATCTCTGTGACTCATCTTAAACTAAACTGTGACCCCTTGTTGCTGTGGCCCCTTGTTGTGGCCCTTGTTGCTGTGGCCCCTTGTTGCTGTGGCCCCTTGTTGCGGTGTCCCCTTGTTGCTGTGTCCCCATACTACTGTGTCCCCATGTTGCTGTGTCCCCATGTTGCTGTGTCCTCTTGTTGCTGTGCCCCCTTGTTGCTGTGTCCTCTTGTTGCTGTGCCCCCTTGTTGCTGTGTCCCCTTGTTGCTGTGTCCCCTTGTTGCTGTGTCCTCTTGTTGCTGTGCCCCCTTGTTGCTGTGTCCTCTTGTTGCTGTGCCCCCTTGTTGCTGTGTCCTCTTGTTGCTGTGCCCCCTTGTTGCTGTGTCCCCTTGTTGCTGTGTCCCCTTGTTGCTGTGTCCCCTTGTTGCTGTGTCCCCTTGTTGCTGTGTCCCCTTGTTGTTGTGTCCCCTTGTTGCTGTGTCCTCTTGTTGCTGTGCCCCCTTGTTGCTGTGTCCTCTTGTTGCTGTGCCCCCTTCTTGCTGTGTCCTCTTGTTGCTGTGCCCCCTTGTTGCTGTGTCCTCTTGTTACTGTGCCCCCTTGTTGCTGTGTCCTCTTGTTGCTGTGCCCCCTTGTTGCTGTGTCCATTTGTTGCTTTGTCCACTTGTTACTTTGTCCACTTGTTACTTTGTCCCTATGTTGCTGTGTCCCCTTGTTGCTGTGTCCCCATACTACTGTGTCCCAATGTTGCTCTGTCCCCATGTTGCTGTGTCCCCTTGTTGCTGTGCCCCCTTTTTGCTGTGACCCCTTGTTGTTGTGTCCCATCTCTGAAACATTATGTCCCAGTCCACCTTGTCAATTATTCTCAGTATTTTATATGTCGTTATCATGCCTTCCCCCCTATCCCTCCTGTCCTCCATTGTAGTCAGGTCAATTTCCCTTAACCTCTCCTCGTAGGACATGCCCCTTAGCTCCAGGACTAATTACGGGACTAATTGGTGTGTGTGTGTGTGTTTACTCACCAATTTGTGATTGCAGGGGGTCGAGTCATAGCTTTTGTCCCTGTTTCATCGCTGCTCCATGAGCTTTATCATACCTCTTCTTAAAGCTATGTATGGATCCTGCCTTCACTACATCACTCTCCAGATTGTTCCACTTCCTGACAACTCTATGACTGAAGAGATACTTCCTAACATCCTTGACTCATCTGAGTCTTAAACTTTTAACTGTGACCTCTTGTTGCTGTGACCCCTTGTTGCTGTGTTCCATTTGTACTCACCTAATTGTGGTTGCAGGGGTCGAGACTCAGCTCCTGGCCCCGCCTCTGCACTGACCGCTACTGGGTCTCTGCTCTCCCTTGTGTATGTATGTGTGTGTTAGTTAGTTACCATTTTGTCCTAGGCACATGTCAATTAGACACTAGGCCTGTTGTATGTATGTGTGTGTATGTGTGTGTAGAAACACTTGAAATGTTTCTGCCCCACCGGGAATTTGAACCCGGCCCCTCCGTGCGTGAAGCAAGAGCTTTACCACTGGGCCACCGGGGGCGTGTGTGTGTGTGTGTGTGTGTGTGTGTGTGTGTGTACTGACCTCTTTGAGGTTGCAGGGGTCGATTCATAGTTCCTGTGTGTATACTCACCTAGTTGTAATCACCTAGTTGTGGTTGCATGGGTCGATTCATAGCTCCTGGCTCCGCCTCTTCGTTGTGTGTGTGTGTTTGTCGAAGCTGTGACGTAATTAGCCTAATTATGGAGGGGTTAAATGAGTGATCACCAGTTGGCAAGAGTAATCACGGCTTAATTAGTACTGTCTTTGTTTTGTTAACGACTGACTGATCAGTATACATAGTGCCATGGTGCTTTCCCACGCCAGGGAGGGTAGGGCAGGGAGGGAGGGTAGTGGAGAGAGGAAGGGGAAGGGTGGGGGAGACAGGGAAGTGGAGGGAGGGAGATAGGAAGAGTGTTAGAAAGACTGGGAGGGAGGGGAGAGGGAAAGAGGTTGAGAGGAAGAGAATGATAGGAGGGAATGTAGTGGAGGGAAGGAGGGTGAGGTAGGGGTTAGGAAGGATGGAGAGTGGCTAGAGCAGGAGAGATGGAAGAGAGAGGGATAGGTGGGAGGAAGAGACAGGCATATGAGGGAGGGAGTGGGATAGAAGGGACGAATGGAGGAAGAGAGTGAGGGATAGGAGGGACGGCTGGAGGAAGGAAAAGGGTTAGAAAGAAGGGAGATCGGGAAGGAGAAAGAGGAAGGGAGGATGGGAATAGGAAGAGAAAGAAACAAAGTTCGGAGGAAGAAAGGAGCGAGGACAGCAAGAAGAGATTGATAATGGAATAAAGGAAGGGTTAAAAGGAAGGGAACAAGGGATAGAGAAAGGGAGTTACTGAGAGGAGAAAGGGAGAGGAGAGACAGGAAGATGGAGGGAGGGAGGAAAGAGATTGATAGAAGGGAGAGAAAATAAAGGAGACAGGAAAAGGAGGATAAAAAAAGGAGGAAAAGGGGGAAGAGAAGAAGTGAAAGAAAGGAGAACGAAGGAGAGAAGAGAGAGTAAAGAATAGAGGCACATGATGCTGCTCAAGCACTAACCACTAACTAGAAATAAAATATAATAAAAGTAGAGAAATTAGAGAATAATAAAAGAATACCTTGTCCTTTTATTGGGGGGACAAGAGCTGCACAGATAAGAGACGTGGTCCTGAGAGATGGACACAGACCAGTCTCTTGGGCTGACGTCTTGGGAGACCTATATTACAGCCGGGAGAGATGGTTGCAGAGGTGTCACCTAGTGAATGAAATTGTGACTTGTGTAGTTGTAAATTGTTCCAGGAATGTTACAGGCTTTATATATATATATATATATATATATATATATATATATATATATATATATATATATATATATATATATATATACATACCTGTGTGTCGACACTGGCTGACACCTACATCCATCAGTGTTGGGCGACAGGGAGGAGCTGCTGACCACAGGGAGGAGTACAAGATCGGCAAGTACAGGGACATAAGCCAACGGTATCAATTTGTCCCAGTGGGATCAGAGACCTTGGGATCATGGGGAAAAATGCAACACGTTTCCTTAAAGAACTGGGTTCCAGACTCATCGACACCACCAGGGACCCAAGGGCAGCCACTTTCCAGTTCCAGCGCCTCAGCGTGGCCATCCAGAGGGGAAATGCATGCTGCATACTGGGCTAGCGTCCGGCTTCGGAGGAGCTGGAGGAGATTCATAATCTTTGATATATTGTACCAATGTATTCATGTTCATGTTTGTGTTTTCTGTCAATGTGTTCTGTCTATTAATAAAGCACTTATATAATATATATATAGGGGGTGGTAGAAGAAAATATTCAAACAGCTCCGGGGAGAACCTCGAGTTTTCCCTGAGGTACGTTTATTGTCTTCTCTGAGGATGAGGGTCCCCAGTAAAGTTCTAGAGGTAGTTACCTAAAAAAAATATATATCCTTTGACCTTTGACACGTACCTTTGAAGAGTTTCGAGAGTTTATCTACTCTCTGAGCCCGGCCATGGGCCAGGCTCGTCTGGTGCTTGCCTGGTCAACCAGGCTGTTGCTGCTGGAGGCCCGCTGCCCCACATATCCATCACAGCCTGGTTGATCTGGCACCCGGTGAAGATACTTGTCCAGTTTCCTCCTGAAGGCTTCTACACTGGTTCCAGCCGTGTTTCGGATATCTTCTGGTAAGATGTTGAATTGTCTGGGACCCCGGATGTTAATATAGTGCTCCCATATTGTCCCCACCACACCCCTGCTCCTCACTGGGTTTATTTTACACTTCCTCCCATATCTCTCACTCCAGTATGTTGTTATGGCAGTGTGCAGATTTGGGACCAGGCCCTCCAGTACTTTCCAGGTATATATTATCATGTATCTCTCTCTCCTCCGCTCCAATGAGTACATGTTCAAGACTTGAAGGCGTTCCCAATAATTTAGATGTTTCAATGGCTCAATGTGAGCCGTAAACGATCTCTGAATTTGTTCCAGGTCTGATATTTCTCCTGCCCTGAACGGGACCGTCAGCACAGAGCAGTATTCTAAGTGGGGGAGCACTAGCGATTTGAAGAGTGTCACCATCGGCATTATTTCCCTTGTTTTGAAAGTTCTCAATACCCACCCCGTCATCTTCCTGGCTGCTGAGATCTTTGTTTTGTTATGGTCTTTAAAAGACAGATCAGCAGACAAGTTATTCACGTGTTCCTTTCGTTCTATGTGGTGACCCTCTTGCGTTTTGTATATAGTGTTCCTTTTGAGTTCTTCATTCTTTCCATACCTAAGCAGCTGAAACTTATCACCATTGAACGTCATGTTGTTCTCCACTGCCCACTGGAAGACCCTGCTTATGTCCTCCTGTAATTTTTCAGTGTCCTCTACCGTAGTGACTTTCATGCTTATTTTAGTGTCATCTGCAAATGATGATACAAAGTGTGCTGGGTGTTTTTATCTATGTCTGCTATGAGGATGAGAAACAGCAGAGGTGCCAGGACAGTGCCTTGGGGCACTGAGCTTTTGACCTCGCTGATGCTGGATCTTGCCCTGTTCACTACTACTTTTTGTGTTCTGTGTGTTAGGAACACAAAAATCCATCTGCCTACACACACACACACACACACACACACACACACATATGTATATATAACGTATAAATGAGGATGACAAAGTTGATCCCATGTATCAGAAATCTTCCCTATGAGGATAGACTGAGGGCCTTGAATCTGCACTCTCTAGAAAGGCGTAGAATTAGGGGAGATATGATTGAGGTGTATAAATGGAAAACAGGAATAAATAAAGGGGATGTAAATAGTGTGCTAAAAATATCTAGCCAAGACAGGACTCGCAGCAATGGTTTTAAATTGGAAAAATTTAGATTCAGGAAGGATATAGGAAAGCACTGGTTTGGTAATAGAGTTGTGGATGAGTGGAACAAACTCCCGAGTACCGTCATAGAATGTAGATGAATGGTTCTCTGAACCATTCATCTGCATCCTGTCTGACACAGCAACATATTGGTATCTTAATACAGGGAATTCTTCACTTGCCCAACCCTTGGGCACGACCTACTTCCACATTGGTCAAATGTGACACCTCCTACGACTGCTGTACCTCTCCTGCCTACAGTATATAAGCTCCCTCTTCGCACATATGCTGTATTTTGTTCAAGATTGATGGACTGACAACATCGACTCAAGGCTAAGGGACTGACCACCTCAAACTCCTCCTGTTCTTCACGATTCTCCTTTGTATGGACTGATGAAGCCACTGTGTGGCGAAACGTTTTCTCAATAAAGATACCCAAGTGTTGCATATTTGTCTAATTTACCACCGTCATAGAAGCTAAGACATTGTGTAGTTTTAAAAATAGGTTAGATAAATACATGAGTTGGTGTGGGTGGGTGTGAGTTGGACCTGACTTGTGCTACTAGGTCAGATGCCGTGCTCCTTCCTTAAGTGAATGTGTTCTGACTTGACTAGGTTGGGGCATTGGCTTAAGCCGGTAGGAGACTTGGACCTGCCTCGCATGGGCCAGTAGGCCTGCTGCAGTGTTCCTTCGTTCTTATGTTCTTATATATATATATATATATATATATATATATATATATATATATATATATATATATATATATATGAGGGATGGTGAGAAGGGAAGGAGAGGAGAGAGGAGATAAATTTTGGAGGGATGGAGGAAGGAAATGTGAAGGATAGGTGTAGTGTGGGAGGGAGTGAGAGGGAGAGGAGGGAGAGAGAGGACAGAAGGAGAATGAAGGGAATTCAAGGAGCATGGGAGGGAAGGGAGGGAGAGAAATAAGAGAAGGCGAAAAAGGAATTTAGAAAGTAGGGAAGGAAGGGAAGCAGGTGATGAAAAGGAAGAGAGGAAGATAAGGAAGGAGAATTGTGGAAAAGTAGAGAAGAAGGGAGATGAGGTGAGAGAAAGTGAATGAGAGAAAGAGCTAGTGAAAAGAGAAATAACAGGGGGAAGAGAGAGAGAGAGAGAGAGAGAGAGAGAGAGAGAGAGAGAGAGAGAGAGAGAGAGAACAGTAAAGGATAATGACAATGATAATCCCAAGCAATTACAGCTTAGACAAAAACATACAACAAAGACACCAGCAACACCTGAATAACATCAAACACAATGGCACAAACACAACAGAAATCCTACAAACATGACAATCACAACACTACAAATACAACAAATACAATGATCCAGACACAACACAACAAACACAACACAAGCATTACAAACACAATGATACAAACATGACAAACACAGTGACACAAACACCACACTACAAACACAATTCAACCAATACAAACACAACACTACAAACACATCACAACAAACACTAAAACAAAATGACAAACACAAACACTATACAAGAAACAAACACGATAAATATAATGCAAAACAAACACAATTCACAAAAATCACAACAAACACTCCAAACACAAAACAACAAACACAATGACACTAATACATCATAACACAGCAAACACGACAAACACAAATCACACAAAACAAGCAACAAACACACATCATGCCTCACCACTGCTCATCTCTTTCACCTTCAACAAAAACAACAATAGCACACAAAACCAGCGGTTTCGCCTGGACTAACAAAGACATGAGAGACGCAACTACACCAACTATAACAAATATAAGTTATAGATGTGTTATAGAAATATGTTTTTTAATTATAAAAAAGAGGGAGATTAAAA
>WNWK01028927.1:0-24887 GCA_009830355.1 Cherax destructor | reverse complement strand
ATGGGCATCAAGATCACTTATTCTCTCCTCCATTCTTTTCAGGTCATTCACTTTGTCCTTGAGGACAGTGTCGATGGCGTGGTGACCCAGCGGTGCTCCCAGGAGGGTACTGTTGGATGGAGTGGTAGTAGTGACTTCTGGGAGGATTGTTTGCACTGCATTGATTATTTCCTGATTTGTTGTGATAATTTCACACTTTGAGGGATTAAGGATGAGTCCTAAGGCTTCTCCTTGTGTCTTCACCCGTTGTAGGTCCTCTAACAAGGACTCCTAGTACCTGCCAGAGTGCCATCATCCAGGTACCAGATGTTGAGCTCGCTGCATAGGCTGGAAGTTAGTTCTCTTACTGCCAAACAGAAGAGAAGTGGAGCGAGTGGATCACCCTGCTGAACACCCTCAGACGAGGGAATTTCATGTTCCCCAAACAAAAGAGTCGAGGGTTTGCTGTAGCCAGCTGAAATGAAGGGAAAGAGACTGGGGAACCGATCCCGAACGGCTGGCAAGACCACATCTCTCTTCACCATATTAAAGGCATTTCTAAAGTCAAGTTTGACTACGGCCTTGTCTTCTGATAGGTCCCTGATGTAGGCCCTTGCCGCATGAGCTGCGGCTTCACTGCCTTGAGAGACCCCAAAGCCCAGTTGGTGTGGCTGGAGTAAACTGGCAGCTTCTAGGCGAATGTTTCTTACTGCTGCTTTGGCAACTAGGCGGCGAAGGGTGTTACCAACAGCAATGGGTCTGATTCCCCATCCTTCTTCTTCAAAGCGCATAATGAGGCTCCAAAAAGAAAGGTTTAATTTCTTCTGGATTCGCCCAGCAAGGCAGTTGTTGACAAAAGTTGTTAATTCGGTGAGGAGAATTGATGCAGATGCTCCGAGTACTGGATTTACCATCTCTTTGAGGTGTTGTGGTCGAATTCCAGTGTAACCTCCTGCAGATCCTGCTGGAAATGACACTATCGCCTTATACACTTCTGATACTGGCAAAATTAATTGTTCAGTGATGGGGTCTCCTTCAGGGTTGTTGTTGATAGCTATGGTGTCCCTTGTTGGATGCTTGTCTCTTAGTGCTTGAGCTGTGGTCTCATCTTTGGGAGCTACAGTGTCATCACTTGTAATTATTCTGATTGCTCCAGTATATGCAAATATGGTCGCAGACAGGCGGTCTCATCAATGCAAAACAAGCCATGGGTGAATGGAAATCTTCAGCTCAAGATCTTTATACAATGTTGCAAGAGCATCAGCATGTGGGTTGAGGGGACGTTTTTCTCAGAGGAAAGGTAGAGCGTCGACACTAGACTGTTTCTTCTCGGAAATGGTCAGGCACCGTCGGTCACCCACGATCCTGTCCCCTCAACCTCCCCATGTGGGCTAAGATTGGTGGGGGGGGGGGACTTTCGACGCTTACAGAAAGCAAGGTACAGAATATGGAAATGTAATAGCACGTCAAGTCCTTAAATCGATTTGTGTCCACTTGTTCCTATCTAACACGCTATGCACGCTTACTGGAAGTCCAAGCCCCTCTCACACAAAACTTTTACCCCCACTCTGACACCAAAGTTTCCTAGGACGACCTCCTACCCCGCCTTCCTTCTACTATAGATTTACATGTCCTCCAAGTCATTCTAACCACCTCAACAACTTATTCGGCTAAAAGATGCCAATATATCTGCAGTACGTAGGGAGACACTGATCAGAGAAATAGCAAACATCGAACTAAAGCTAAAGGAATCTTACAGGAGTCAAGAAATGCAGGAAGAACTGAAAGCCATAAATGAAATTCACAGAAACCCAAAGTATTTATTTTCTTATGCCAAATCAAAGTCAAGAGCAACATCCAGTATTGGGCCGCTACTTAAACGAGATGGGTCCTACACATATGATAGCAAGGAAATGAGAGAGCTACTCAAGTCCCAATAGACTCGGTTTATAGCGAGCCGCTAACCAGACTGAGAGTCGAAGACTTAAATGATTTTTTTTATGAGAGAGAGACAAAATTTGGTAGACACAAACCTACCTGATATTATCCTGACGCCAAATGACTTCGAAAAGGCGATAAATGACATGCCCATGCACTCTGCTCCAGGCCCAGACTCATAGAACTCCGTGTTCATCAAGAACTGCAAGAAGCCCCTGTCACGTGCTTTTAACATCATATGGAGAGGGAGCATGGACACTGGGGTCGTCCCGCAGTTACTAAAAACAACAGACATAGCCCCACTCCACAAAGGGGGCAGTAAAGCAATAGCAAAGAACTACAGACCGATAGCGCTAACGTCCCATTTCATAAACATCTTTGAAAGGGTTCTAACAAGAAAGATCGCCACCCATCTAGATACCCATCAGTTACACAACCCAGGGCAGCATGGGTTTAGAGCAGGTCGCTCCTGTCTGTCCCAACTACTGGACCACTATGACAAGGTTCTGGATGCTCTAGAAGACAAACAAAATGCAGATGTAATATACACAGACTTTGCAAAAGCCTTTGACAAGTATGACCACGGTGTAATAGCACACAAAATGCGTGATAAAGGAATAACAGGAAAAGTTGGCAGATGGATCTATAATTTCCTAACAAATAGAACACAAAGAGTAGTAGTCAACAAAGTAAAGTCTGAGGCAGCTACTGTGAGAAACTCTGTTCCACAAGGCACAGTACTCGCTCCCATCCTGTTCCTCATCCTCATATCTGCATGACAGTGTCCTCCATTGAAGACACCGCAAGACTCCAGGCGGACATCAACCAAATATTTAAATGGGCCGCAGAAAACAATGATGAGAAATTTAAATTACTCTGATATGGAAAACGTGAGGAAATTGAAACTACATCGGAGTTAAAACAAATTCCAACCACACAATAGAGCGAAAAACTAATGTAAAAGACCTGGGAGTGATCATGTCAGAGGATCTCACCTTCAAAGACCATAACACTGTAGCAATCACATTGCAAGAAAAATGACAGGATGGATAATGAGAACCTTCAAAACCAGGGATGCCAAGCCCATGATTACACTCTTCAGGTCGCTTGTTCAATCTAGGCTGGAATATTGCTGCACACTAACTGCACCTTTCAAGGCAGGTGAAATTGCTGAACTAGATTATATACACTTTGGAAATCCTAGAGGGATTAGTACAAAACTTGCACACGAAAATCACTCCCAATGAAAGCAAAAGACTCGGCAGACGATGCAACATCCCCCCCAATGAAATGCATGGTTACCACTAGCACTATAAGAGACAGCACAATAAGTGTCAGGGGCCCAAGACTGTTCAACTGCCTCCGGAATACGTAAGGGGGATTACCAATAGACCCCTGGCTGTCTTCAAGGAGGTACTGGACAGGTACCTGAAGCCAGTTGGTAAATTAGACACATATGCAACACTTGGGTATCTTTATTGAGGAAACGTTTCGCCACACAGTGGCTTCATCAGTCCATACAAAGGAGAATCGTGAAGAACAGGAGGAGTGTGAGGTTGTCAGTCCCTCAATCTTGAGTCGATGTTGTCAGTCCATCAATCTTGAATAGAATAACAGCATATGAGCAGAGGAAGCTTATATACTGTAGACAGGAGAGGTGCAGCAGTTGTAGGAGGTGTCACATTTGTTCAATGTGGAAGTAGGTCGTGCCCAAGGAATAGGCAAGCGAAGAAATCCCGGTTCTCTGAACCATTCATTCACAACCTGAAGCCAGTACCTGACTAGCCGGGCTGTGGTTCGTACGTCGTGTTGCATGCGGCCAACAGTAACAGCCTGGTTGATCAGGCTCTGATTCACCATGAGGCCTGGTCACAGACAGGGCCACGGGGGCGTTGACCCCCGAAACCCTCTCCAGATATACAACCTCTAGTCAGCCCTCTGGATAATTCTTTTAGAAACCTGCACCTTCTAATCTCCAAGCTACGAATTTTCTGCATTATATTCACATCGTCCTCAGACATGACATCTCCACTGCCTCCAGCCTTCTCCATGTTGCAACATTCACCACCCATGCTTCGCACCCATATAATAGTGTTGGAACCATTATATTCTCATACATTCCCCTCTTTGCTTCCATGGATAACGTTGTCTCCACAGACTCCTCAGTGCTCCACTCAGTTTTTTTCCCCTTATCCATTTTATGATTCACCTCGTCTTTCATACACCCATCAGCTGCCAAGTCCACTCCCAGACGTCTGAAAGCATTCACTTCCTCCATATTCCCTTCAATCTGATATCCACTTTTCATTACTTAAATTTTTGTTATCCTAATCACCTTGCTCTTTCCTATGTTCACTTTTATTTTTTTTTTTTTTACATGCCCTTCCAAACTCGTCCACCAATCCCTGCAACCTCTCTTCAGAATCTCCCAAAAGCACAGTGTCATAAGCAAAATGCATTTGTGACAACTCCCACTTTTTTAGACTCTTTATCTCTTAACCCCACATGTCACTTCTCTTACAACCCTGAACAACCCTGGTGACACCATGCATCCCTGCCTAAGGTTTTACCGGGAAGTGATCTCTCTCTTACATACTCTAACCTGAGCTTCACTATCCTCGTAAAAACACTTAACTGCTTTCAGTTACCTACCACCTGTTCCATACATTTGCAACATCTGCCACATTGCTCCCTTATCTACCTTATCATATGCCTTTTCTGGATCCATCAATACAATGAAAACATTTTTACCCTCATCTAAATATTATTCGCCTA
Source organism: Cherax destructor (assembly GCA_009830355.1). Classification (NCBI taxonomy): domain Eukaryota; kingdom Metazoa; phylum Arthropoda; class Malacostraca; order Decapoda; family Parastacidae; genus Cherax; species Cherax destructor. The sequence continues at coordinate 20,195 of WNWK01028927.1, read as the reverse complement.
TATGCTTCACTGTAAACACTTGGTCTACACACCCCCTACCCTCCCTAAAGCCTCCTTGTTCATCTGCTATCCTGCTCTCCGTCTTGCTCTTAATTCTTTCAATAATAACTCTACCTTACACTTTAATAAGTATACTCAACAGGCTTATTCCCCTATAATTTTTACACTATCTTTTGTCCCCTTTGCCTTTATACAAATGAACTATGCATGCTCTCTGCCAATCCCTACGTACCTTACCCTCTTTCATACATTTATTAAATACAAGCATCAACCATTCCAAAACTATATCCCCACCTGTTTTTAACATTTCTGTCTTTATCCCATCAATCCCAGCCGTTTTACCCTCTTTCATTCTACCCACTGCTTCATGCACCTTCCCCACACTCACAACTGGCTCTTCCTCACTCCTAAAAGATTTTATTCCTCCGTGCCCAATGCACGAAATCACAGCTTCCCTATCTTCATCAACATTTAACAGTTCCTCAAAATATTCCCTCCATCTTCCCGATACCTCCAGCTCTAAATTTAATAACTCTCCTCTCCTATTTTTAACTATCAGATCCATTTGTTCCCTAGGCTTTCTCAACTTATTAATCTCACTCCAAAACTTTTTCTTATTTTCAGCAAAATTTGTTGATAGCTTCTCACCCACTCTCTCATTTGCTCTCCTTCTACATCCCTTCATCACTCTCTTAACCTCTCTTTTTCTCTCCATATATTCATCCTTCCTTGTAGCACTTGGACTTTTAGAAACCTCTCATATGCTTTCTTTTTCTCTCTTCCTACTCTCTTTACCTTATTCCAATAATCTTTCTTCTCCCCTCCTGCACCCACTTTCCAGTAACCATACACTTCTGCTGAACACTTTAACACTATATTCTTTAATCTACCCCATACCTCTTCAGTGTCATTGCCTATACTCTCACTAGCCTATCTTTTTTCCAATAGTTGTTTATATCGTAACCCTATCTGCCTCTTCCTTTAATTTATAAACCCCCACTTCTTTCGTACTTGCTGCTTCCATTTTCCTTGTATCCCATCTACCTTTTACTCTCCCTGTAGACTACACCTGAAAAATGATCTAATATATTTGTGGCCCCTCTATAAACATGTACATCCTGAAGACTACTCATCAGTATTTTATCTACCAATACATAGTCCAATAAACTACTGTCATTACGCCCTGTATCATGTATACTTATTTATCTTTTTTTTCTTAAAAATTGTATTACCTATTACCTATACAAAGTTCAATCAAAGATCCCCCATTATCATTTACCCCTGGCACCCCAAACTTACATACCATACCCTCTCTCCCTCTCTCTCTCTAGAGAGGCATGCATATATTACAGTTATAAAACTGCAACATTAACACCCCTCCTTCAGAGTGCCGGCACTGTACTTCCCATCTCCAGGACTCAAGTCCGGCCTGCCGGTTTCCCTGAATCCCTTCATAAATGTTACCTTGCTTACACTCCAACAGCAAGTCAAGTCCTAAAAACCATTCGCTCCTATCTAACACGCTCACGCACGCTTTCTCGAAGTCCAAGCACCAAAACCAAAAACCTCTTTTACCCCCTCCCTCCAATCTTTCCTAGGCCGACCCCTCCACTACAGATTTATACACTCTCAAAGTCATTCTATTTCGTTCCATCCTCTCTACATGTCCAAACCATCTCAACAACCCCTCCTCAGCCCTTTGGATAATAGTTTTGGTAATCCCGCACCTCCTCCTAATCTCCAAACTACGGATTCTCTGCATTATATTCACACCACACATTGCCCTCAGACATGACATCTCTACTGCCTCCAGCCTTCTCCTCGTTGCAACATTCACAACCCATGCCTCACACCCATACAAGAGCGTTGGTATAACCATACCAACCACCCAGGGAGGTACTACCGTCCTACCAAATGAGTGTGAAACATAAGCCTGTAATTGTTTTACATGATGGTAGGATTGCTGGTGTCTTTTTTTCTCTCATAAACATGCAAAATTTCAGGTACGTCTTGCCACTTCTACTTACGCTTAGGTCACACTACACATGCATGTACAAGCATATATATATTAACCCTTCTGGGTTTTCTTCTATTTTCTTCCTAGTTCTTGTTCTTGTTTATTTCTGCTTATCTCCATGGGGAAGTGGAACAGAATTCTTCCTCTGTAAGCTATGCGTGTCGTAAGAGACGACTAAATGCCGGGAGCAATGGGCTAGTAACCACTTCTCCTGTATACATTACTAAAAACAAGGAAAATAAAAACTTTATAAAATAATGGATTTGAAAAAGACATATGATAGGGTGGATAGGGAAGCAATGTGGCAGATGTTGCAAATGTATGGAATAGGATGTAGGTTATTGAAAGCTGTGAAAAGTTTTTACGAGGATAGTGAGGCTCAGGATAGAGTATGTAGGAGAAAGGGAGATTATTTCCCAGTAAAAGTAGGCCTTAGACAGGGATGTGTGGTGTCACCATGGTTGTTCAATATATTTATAGATGGGGTTGTAAGAGAAGTGAATGCCCGGGTGTTGGCAAGAGGTGTGGGGTTAAAAGATAAAGAACCTGACATAAAATGGGAGTTGTCACAGTTGTTCTTTGCTGATGACACTGTGCTTTTGGGAGATTCTGAAGAGAAGTTGCAGAGGAAGGAAATTAAAAGTGAATATAGGAAAGAGTAAGGTGATGATGATAACAAAAAAAAAAAAGTAACGAAAGATTGAATATCAGGTTGGAGGGAGAGAGTATGGAGGAGGTGAATGTATTCAGATATTTAGGAGTGGACATGTCAGCAGATGGGTCTATCATAGATGAGGTGAGTCATAGATTTGGCGAGGGGAAAAAGGTGAGTGATGCACTTAGGAGTTTGTGGAGACAAAGAACTTTGTCCCTGGAAGCAAAGGGTTGAATATATGACAGTATAGTTATACCAACGATATTATATGGGTGCAAAGACTGGGTTGTGAATGTTCCAACAAGAAAGTTGGAGGCAGTGGAGATATCGTGTCTGAGGGCAATGTGTGGTGTGAATATAATGCAGAGAATTCGGAGTTTTAAATAATACCATGTACACCAAGTCAGGCAACACAATACCATGTACACTAAGTCAGGCAACACAATACCATGTACACCAAGTCAGGCAACACAATACCATGTACACTAAGTCAGGCAACACAATACCATGTACACCAAGTCAGGCAACACAATACCATGTACACCAAGCCAGGCAACACAATACCATGTACACCAAGCCAGGCAACACAATACCATGTACACCAAGCCAGGCAACACAATACCATGTACACCAAGCCAGGCAACACAATACCATGTACACCAAGCCAGGCAACACAATACCATGTACACCAAGCCAGGTAACACAATACCATGTTCACCAAGCCAGGCAACACAATGCTATGTACACCAAGCCAGGCAAAACAATACCATGTACACCAAGCCAGGTAACACAATACCATGTACACCAAGCCAAGCAACACAATACCATGTACACCATGCCAGGCAACACAATACCATGTACACCAAGCCAGGCAACACAATATCATGTACACCAAGCCAGGCAACAATGCCATGTACACAAAGCCAGGCAACACAATACCATGTGCACCAAGCCAGGCAACACAATACCATGTACACCAAGCCAGGCAACACAATACCATGTACACCAAGCCAGGCAACACAATATCATGTACACCAAGCCAGGCAACACAATATCATGTACACCAAGCCAGGCAACACAATACCATGTACACCAAGCAAGGCAACACAATACCATGTACACAAAGCCAGGCAACACAATACCATGTACACAAAGAAAGGCAACATAATACCATGTACACCAAGCCAGGCAACATAATACCATGTACACCAAGCAAGGCAACACAATACCATGTACACAAAGCCAGGCAACACAATATCATGTACACCAAGCCAGGCAACACAATACCATGTACACCAAGCCAGGCAACATAATACCATGTACACCAAGCCAGTCAACACAATACCATGTACACCAAGCAAGGCAACACAATACCATGTACACAAAGCCAGGCAACACAATACCATGTACACAAAGCCAGGCAACACAATACCATGTACACCAAGCCAGGCAACACAATAACTCTGGTATGATGTAAATGGTTTGGAAAACCGACAAGTTGAAGAATGAAACACTTGTGCAACATTTGATGGGAATCTCATTGTGGAAATGTTTCGCCAGCCTGTGGCTTCTTCAGTCCAATACAGAGAAGAGCGGGGGAAGATGAGGAGGAGTTTGAAGTAATCAGTCCTTTAGTCTGGAATCGATGTGTTCAGTCCATCAATGTTTTCTCAAGACTGACGGGCTAAGCACATCGACTCCAGGCTGAGGGACTGATTACCTCAAACTCCTCATCTTCCACCGTTCTTCTCTGTATTAAACTGAAGAAGCCACTGTCTGGCAAAACTTTTCCACAATGAAGATTCCCAAATTGGCACAAGTATCTCATTCTTCAGTAACTCTAGTGAACTAGGCATTTTGTGCAGAGCTGATGGTACTAACCAGTGATCAGTGTTTATTTGCTCTCCTACGTACACTGCTCCACCAGAGATACTGCAATTCTTATAATGCACAGAACAAGCAAAATATTTACAATAATGTAACTTAAACAGACTACGGCAGTCCACCCCCCTTACATAGTATGGGTGTTCCCTCCTTGTATATGGTCTGTAGTATATGGAAGTCGCACACTGTGGATGTCCCCAAAAAATTTCTGAGATAGAAACATTCACAGTCCACTAATCTCGTGCTCTCTCTTCCACCAGAGTCCACATGGGTTGCCTGCAGCTCAAGCGATGGCTGTCGTTCCTGCCGGCCGCTTTCGTCGTCTATATTCTACTGCACTACCTCGTCTACCAGCCCGACCTCACCGGCCCTCACCCCGCAGTACTCGGTACGTAGTCATCATTAGGGATTCCAACAGTTAGATGGTAGTGTACTCTTCCAGGATTTCCAGCAGACAGATTGAAGCGTACTAGTACTTTCAGGGGTTCTAAGAAGCAGGTTGTGTTTCCAAACACTGATAAGTAACGGTAGGCAGCGTACTCGTCCAGGGCATCCAAGAAGCAGCTGGTAGCGCACTCTTTCAGGACTTCCAGAAAAACATGTGTTAGCATATCTCTCCAAGGCTTCCAAAAATCAGATGGTAGTATACTCTTCCAAGAGTTCCAAGAAGCAGGGAACTGAGCATTCTTCCAGCACCTCCAAGAATCAGGTGGTGGTACAGTTGTAAAGTGTTCCAGGAAAGTGGAAGTAGTGCTGCTATGCAGTTGTGCTCTTTGTGGTACATACCTTTAAGCCGTTTCCAATGTTTTCCTACCTCGCATCTAGGCCTATGGCTATGCTTTCTTGTTGACTTCCTTGTCAGCCAGGCTATTGCTTTTGGTAGTCAGCATGCCGACATAGCCATCACAGACTGGCTCATATGACAGGGTAGTCGTCCAGTGGTGCAGATGCAGGTAATAAAGCTATTTAGTGTCTCAGCTGGTGGTTCTCGCCTAGTGGTTCAGCCGGGGGTAGCGGAGTTATCCAGTTATCAAGCCAGTGGTAGCGAAATTATCCAGTTGTGCTGCTGGTGGTAGTGGAACTATCCAGGGGTGTATCTAGTTATGGTGCAGCTGGTGACAGTACAGTTATCCAGTGGTGCAGCTGGTGACAGTACAATTATCCAGTGGTGCAGTTGGTCACAGTACAGTTATCCAATGGTGTAGCCGGTGATAGTACAGTTATCCAGTGGTGCAGCCGGTGACATTACAGTTATCCAGTGGGGCAGTTGGTCACAGTACAGTTATCCAGTGGTGCAGCCGGTGACAGTACAGTTATCCAGTGGTGCAGGTGGTGACAGTACAGTTATCCAGTGGTGCAGTTGGTCACAGTACAGTTATCCAGTGGTGCAGCCGGTGACAGTACAGTTATCCAGTGGTGCAGCCGGTGACAGTACAGTTATCCAGTGGTGCAGTCGGTGACACTACAGTTATCCATTGGTGCAGGTGGTGACAGTACAGTTATCCAGTGGTGCTGCTGGTGACAGTACAGTTATCCAGTGTTGCAACTGGTGACAGTACAGTTATCCAGTGGTGCAGCTGGTGACAGTACAGTTATCCAGTGGTGCAGCTGGTGACAGTACAGTTATCCAGTGGTACAGCAGGTGACAGTACAGTTATCCAGTGGTACAGCCGGTGACAGTACAGTTATCCAGTGGTGCAGTTGGTGACAGTACAGTTATCCAGTGGTGCAGTTGGTGACAGTACAGTTATCCAGTGGTACAACCGGTTTCAGTACAGTTATCCAGTGGTACAGCCGGTGACAGTACAGTTATCCAGTGGTATAGCCGGTGACAGTACAGTTATCCAGTGGTGCAGTTGGTAGTTATTGGTGCAGCTGATAGTAGTTGGTACAGTTAGTGGTAGTTGATGCAGCTGGTGGTAGTTGATGCAGCTGGTGGTAGTTGATGCAGCTGGTGGTAGTTGATGCAGCTGGTGGTAGTTGATGCAGCTGGTGGTAGTTGATGCAGCTGGTGGTAGTTGATGCAGCTTGTGGTAGTTGATGCAGCTGGTGGTAGTTGATGCAGCTGGTGGTAGTTGATGCAGCTGGTGGTAGTTGATGCAGTTGGTGGAAATCAATTATCCACAATGTAATAAATGTAATAAATAATGTGTAATAAATAATAAATATATCGCCATTAAAATATATAATAAATGTGTCTTATAAATAAAGTGTCAATACCTGGAAGCTGTCACTAATAGTTTAGTCATCCTTTAAGTGATGACTGGGTGGTTTTTTCGCTAAAGCTTTATTTTATATTTTGAGAATATATCAGTCGATCGTCTTCAACCTTTCAGTCCTTGTTTACTGTAACTTGTGAAAGGTTCATATAATTATTGGCGTGAGCGGGTGACCTCGCCTCACTTTCATGTCGACCATTCTTGGTTTATGGAATCTACGCGATAACTTGAGAAAGCCTCTTCTGGTCGAATTCAAAATTTCATCTCTAGTTTATCTTATTTATCAGAAAGTCAGGATTGTTATTAAAGTTTGTAGGAGCTACAATAATTTGCCAGTTTTATTTTTGAAAATAGAAGTTTTTCTTGTTTGAACGACTATAACTTTGCCAGCGCATCTTGTGAAGGAGTTATTGTTTGGGCTCAGCTGTTTAGTTACAAATTTGCTAAGTTTACTATCATTGGTAGAAAACGTGGTTTTTTTTGCATTCTGTGCACTAACTAGAGACTGACTCTTCTGCTAGACTTCAAACTCATAAAACTGACGTGTTTTCTTTAAGGAAGCTTCTTGTTACTCTTGGACTGAGCAAATTTTGAATCTGCCAGTATTATTTAGCAAATTGTTTTAGTGAGCATTAACATACTAAAACAATTTGTGAATGCCTCACTCAGCCATCCTCAAATCACAGCTGGGCATGGTGACACAGGATCGAATCCTGGCTAGCTGCTGGTCTGTTAGTGATTCAAAATCACTTGTTTCGTGATTTAATTAATATATAGGTAAAACTTGCGATTTTGGCTTGAATAAGAACGCTCTTCTTGCCGAATAAGGCAAGCGAAAAATTGTGTATGCAATAATATCGCAAAAATCATTCTGAACCTAACGAAAAAAATATATTTCATTGTGTTTGTTTATAATTAAATTATTGTAAACTTATCTAAAATATATTTAGTTGGATTAGGCTAAATTAAATTGCGCTTGTTGTAATGAGGTTATGCAAGTTTTCTAAGGTTCTTTTGGTATAAAATTATTAATTTTTACATTAACATAAATGAAAAAATATATATCTTAAATGTATAAAAGAAAATTTTAGAAAGGACTTAATTTTATAAATGAGTTCTTGCTATATATATATATATATATATATATATATATATATATATATATATATATATATATATATATATATATATATATATATATATTATATATATATATTAAAAGTGAGTTGCTAATACTCCCTAACGCATTATATTAATTGCTGATCGTTAATATGCTATAAATGTCAAGTACTACATGCTTAAATAAAAACTGATTATTATCCTAATTATTCATTTTAATAACTAAAGTTACCCTTGTGATGAACTGAGAAGCCACAACGTGTCTACTTACTCAAAATATAAATTAATCATAAATTATAAATGAAGACCATAGTTCTTACCTCTGAGGAGCCTTTTAAAATCACTATTTACACCATGAATTATTCTAATTTACGTTATTTTATGATAACCAGACCTTCTCTGGTGTTCCTGGAATAATATAGCGTGAGAAATAAAGATTTACAATGCCTTATTGACAAGGCCAGCTTAAAACCTTTAAACAAACCATCTCATGCACACACTGTTAAATTCTAGCTCCTGTAATGAATTTCAGCCACAGTTGTATTGAATGTATATTTTTAATGGCTAATATATGATGATTGGTACCAATAATTTAATAAGGTCTAACCTTACAAGAGGTGCAGCTAGTGACAGTAATTTAGGCCAGCACTTGGTATTAGTAATCTAATTGTAGAATGGTGTACCTAGTTGTAATTTAGTTATCCGGAGACTGCACAAATTACGCGGTTCTTTGGTCTCTCAGTACCAGTGTCCACAATTAGTGACCGTTGCTAAGGACGGTGTTTTGAGGTGTTTACCCGTCACTAGGGACGCTCACCTTCTGTGAGTGAAGGTCGCCAGGTGAACCTGATGTAGGAAGACACTGGCTTCTGTTTACATCAGAGGAGGATGTGTATTGACGGCTCTCTGCTACTCCGTCGTTTCTAAACATTTTATCCTTTATCTCCTACTTACCTTATTCTTTACGTTCTAGTAACTTTATTCTTTGCATCTTAGTTACTTTATTATTTACCTCCAAGTTACCGCCTTCCTAGTAATCTTATCCTTCACCTTCTAGTTTTATCTTTGCGTCTTAGTTACATTGCCTTTTACCTTCTAGTTACCCTATTATTTTCCTCTAGTTATATTTCCTTTCTTGTTATTTATTTCCCTGAACATATTTACCCCTTCTTTCCACACACATACCTTCCTTCCACTATACACATGTCCCCTCCCACTAAACACTGGTGTCCCCTCCCACTAAACACTGGTGTCCCCTCCCACTAAACACTGGTGTCCCCTCCCACTAAACACTGGTGTCCCCTCCCACTAAACACTGGTGTCCCCTCCCACTAAACACTGGTATCCCCTCCCACTAAACACTGGTGTCCTCTCCCACTAAACACTGGTGTCCCCTCCCACTAAACACTGATGTCCCCTCCCACTAAACACTGGTGTCCCCTCCCACTAAACACTGGTGTCCTCTCCCACTAAACACTGGTGTCCCCTCCCACTAAACACTGGTGTCCCCTCCCACTAAACACTGGTGTCCTCTCCCACTAAACACATATTGTGAACCTTCTCATCAACTTCGGTAGAGCTGTGGTTGCCACTTTACCCTTAAAATACTGGTTGTTGCGTGAACCTCCTTCACCAGACGAGAATATTCTCTCAGCATCTAAACAACATAACTACATCCAAATATTATCTCAGGGGAAATTACACTGGGAAAAGTGATACGCCAAATATCAAGCGCAATACAATTAATTATTACACCAGCACATACAGTTTCCCTGCAGTTCAAGGACCAACTATTGAAGACTCAGCACCGTCTGAAAACCCAACCTGAGACACCTTAAATGGGAGAATGTGGTAAGGACTGTATGGAAGAGTCATACACCTTAGAACTGTTCAACCACTGCAATAAATCAGCAATAAATCAGCAGATTGTAGAATAGACTTACATCTTATTTTTTACGAAAAATAAGGACTTGGTCACGGACATCATGTTATTGAAGGCTACAATCACGGACCACAATATAATCGAGGTTTTTAAGACCTGCGTTCACATTGGTCTGGGTCAAGGATACACAATCAGTAATGAGAGAAAGTTCAATTAATTTAATTTCCCCCCCAAAAAATATCAACTGGGAAAAAATAAATCGTGACGCTCAAGAGATATTTTGGGAAGCATATATGGCCACTGGGGATCTAAACCAGTTTCTTGAGAGGGTGAGCTTATTAGCGCTCGAAGTATTCCCCAGACACTTACCCCCCTACGACGGACGAGGAGAAAATCCACACTTGAAGAGAGAGAGAGAGAGAGAGAGAGAGAGAGAGAGAGAGAGAGAGAGAGAGAGAGAGATGGAGAATGGCTCTTCCTCTTCAAGCAAAGACGATGGGTAACAGCTCCTCAAATCCAAAAGACTTTCTGAGGCACAAAGAAAGGTACTGGCTAGGCAGTGCAGAACATCAGTCACAAACTGAATACACCGTACTGAGCCCAGGAGATACTGAGCCCAGGAGATACTGAGCCCAGGAGATACTGAGCCCAGGAGATACTGAAATTAGGAGAACTCCCAAATGCTTTTTCTTGTATGTAAAATCGAAGGTTAAAACTACATGAAGTATAGAGGACTTTAATGGGCTGTAACACATATTGATGACAAAAAAAAAAATGAGTGAAATACTCAAATAAAAATATATCTCGGTGTTCGGTGAACTACTCATTAGTCTGCAGATCGTTGATCCTAACGAGTGTTTCATGAAGAAGACAAAAAACGCAGGTGACATCTCCACATTGTCTGATGCAACACAGTCCCCAGTTGACTTTGAAAGAAATCATTGATAGTATACCCAGGCATTCAACCCCAAGTTAAGTCTGGTGGAACTCAGTATTCGTGAAAACTTGCAAGAAACCAGTATCATGGGCCTGGCTACAGCTGTCATCCCACAGTCATTAAAAACCACTGATATTGTCTCAGTTCACAAAGTGGAAGCAAAGCATTTGTAAAAAAGGAATAAAACATTGTTGTGCTAAAATATACATCAAAATCATTGAACAAATCCTAAGAAGTAATATTGCCAGTCACATAGAATCACAAAAGTTGCACAACCATGGAAAGCATGGGCAGCATGAGCAGCATGGGCAGCATGAGCAACATGGACAGCATGGGCAGCATGGGCAGCATGGGCTTACAGCATTTCGCTCATATTTTTCACAACTGTTAGACATGATGGCGAAGGCACTGCAAGACAAGGTATATTCTGATGCAGTCTTCACTGACTTTACAAAAACTTTCGACAAATTCGACCATGGTGTGATTGCACACAAATTGCACGGAAGAAAAACTAGAAAAGTGGGTAGATGGATTTATAGCTTCTTAACAAATAGAGCCCAGAGAGAGTTATTAAACTGAGTAAAGTCGGAGTTTAATAGAGTGTTAGACTATTTCCCAAGGTACAGTACTCATACCACTGCTGTTTCTCATTATTATGTTCGACATAGACAAGTAAATAAATTATAGCACACTATCATTCTTTGCTGATGGCACCAGAATGGCGTCCGTCAAGAGGATATTAATCAGTATGATGTTGAATGAGGACAAGAATAAACACTGCATTGGTGAATAAGACAAATTTAAGAAGCATGACTGTAAACCACTTGGATTCCCAACAATTGCACAATCGAGGCAGCACGGGTTCAGAGCAGGTCGCTCCTGCCTCTCACAACTACTGGACCACTATGATATGGTCTTGGATGCACTGAAAGGAAAACAGAATGCAGGTGTAGTGTACATAGATTTTGCAAAAGCCTTTGACAAGTGCGATCATGGTGTAATAGCACACAAAATGCGTGATAAAGGGATAACTGGCAAAGTGGGCAGATGGATCTTCAACTTTCTAACCAATCGAAGACAAAGTAGTGGTAAACAAAGTTAAATCGGAAGCTGCCATAGTGAAGAGCTCTGTTCCACAAGGCACAGTACTCGCCCCCCCATCCTGTTCTTCATCCTCATATCAAACATAGACAGAGATGTAATCCACAGCACCGTATCATCCTTTGCAGACGATACTAGGATCTGCATGAGACTGTCATCTATTGAGGACACGATTAACCTACAAGAAGATATAAACCAAGTTTTCCAATGGGCAACGGAGAACAATATGATGTTCAATGAAGACAAATTCCAACTACTCCGTTATGGAAAACTGGAGGAAATAATAGCTAGGACTGAGCATACTACAAACTCTAATTACACAATAGAGCGGAAAAGTAATGAGAAGGACCTGGGAGTGGTAATGTGTGAGGATCTCACCTTCAAGGATTACAAGAGTGCCACTATCACATCTGCGAAATGCCAAGCCAATGATGATACTTTTTAAATCACTTGTTCTCTCCAGGCTGGAATGCTGTACATTAACATCTCCATTCAAGGCAGGTGAAATCGCAGATCTATAGAATGTACAGAGAACCTTTATTGCACGTATAAGTTCCGTCAAACACCTTAACTACAGGGAATACTTAGAAGCACTTAACTTGTACTCACTAGAATGCAGGCGAGAGAGATGCATCATAATCTACACCTGGAAAATCCTAGAGGAACTAGTCCCTAATCTGCACACAAAGATCAATCCCTCTGAAAACAAAATATTTGGCAGGCAGTGCGACATACCCCAATGAAAAGTAGGGGCGCCATTAGTACACTAAGAGGAAATACAATAAGTGTCCAGGACCCAAGACTGTTCAACAGCCTCCCACCAAGCATAAGGGGAATTACCAATAGACCCCTGGTTGTCTTCAAGAGGCAGCTGGACAGATACCTAAAGTCAGTACCGGATCAGCCGGGTTGTGGTTCGTACGTTGGACTGTGTGCGGCCAGCAGTAACAGCCTAGTTGATCAAGTCCTGATCCACCGGGAGGCCTGGTCATGGACCGGGCCGCGGGGGCGTTGATCCCCGAAATATCCTCCAGGTAGGTAGGTAGGTAGGTAGGTAGGTAAGTAGGTAAGTAGACTCAGTACAGCAAAAGTTTCAAGTGCAAGACTTACAGTGACAATGTCAGATCTCAAATTCAAGACTTACAGTGACGATGTCAGATCTCAAATTAAAGACTTACAGTGACAATGTCAGATCTCAAATTCAAGACTTACAGTGACAATGTCAGATCTCAAATTCAAGACTTACAGTGACAATGTCAGATCTCAAATTCAAGACTTGTAGTGACAATGTCAGACCTCACATTCAAGACTTACAGTGATGATGTCAGACCTCACATTCAAGACTTACAGTGATGATGTCAGACCTTACATTCAAGAGTTGCAGTGACGATGTCAGACCTCACATTCAAGAGTTACAGTGACGATGTCAGACCTCACATTCAAGAGTTGCAGTGACGATGTCAGACCTCACATTCAAGACTTACAGTGATGATGTCAGACCTCACATTCAAGACTTACAGTGATGATGTCAGACCTCACATTCAAGAGTTACAGTGACGATGTCAGACCTCACATTCAAGAGTTACAGTGACGATGTCAGACCTCACATTCAAGAGTTGCAGTGACGATGTCAGACCTCACATTCAAGAGTTACAGTGACGATGTCAGACCTCACATTCAAGAGTTGCCGTAATGTTGCTTTGCTACTGAAAGGAAGATGACATACATGATAACTAGAGCGACTAAAATATGAGACGCTGAGCCACTGATGACACTCTTCAAGATGACTGGTTCTCTTCAACACCACTGTATACTAGCAGACCGTACCGCTGTATACTAGCAGACCGTACCGCTGTATACTAGCAGACCGTACCGCTGTATACTAGCAGACCGTACCGCTGTATACTAGCAGACCGTACCGCTGTATACTAGCAGACCGTACCGCTGTATACTAGCAGACCGTACCGCTGTATACTAGCAGACCGTACCGCTGTAACTGCTAAGCAGACCGTGCCGCTGTATACTAGCAGACCGTACCGCTGTATACTAGCAGACCGTGCCGCTGTATACTAGCAGACCGTACCGCTGTATACTAGCAGACCGTGCCGCTGTATACTAGCAGACCGTACCGCTGTATACTAGCAGACCGTACCGCTGTATACTAGCAGACCGTACCGCTGTATACTAGCAGACCGTACCGCTGTATACTAGCAGACCGTGCCGCTGTATACTAGCAGACCGTACCGCTGTATACTAGCAGACCGTACCGCTGTATACTAGCAGACCGTACCGCTGTATACTAGCAGACCGTACCGCTGTATACTAGCAGACCGTACCGCTGTATACTAGCAGACCGTACCGCTGTATACTAGCAGACCGTACCGCTGTATACTAGCAGACCGTACCGCTGTATACTAGCAGACCGTGCCGCTGTATACTAGCAGACCGTACCGCTGTATACTAGCAGACCGTACCGCTGTATACTAGCAGACCGTACCGCTGTATACTAGCAGACCGTACCGCTGTATACTAGCAGACCGTACCGCTGTATACTAGCAGACCGTGCCGCTGTATACTAGCAGACCGTACCGCTGTATACTAGCAGACCGTACCGCTGTATACTAGCAGACCGTACCGCTGTATACTAGCAGACCGTGCCGCTGTATACTAGCAGACCGTACCGCTGTATACTAGCAGACCGTACCGCTGTATACTAGCAGACCCTACCGCTGTATACTAGCAGACCGTACCGCTGTATACTAGCAGACCGTACCGCTGTATACTAGCAGACCGTACCGCTGTATACTAGCAGACCGTACCGCTGTATACTAGCAGACCGTACCGCTGTATACTAGCAGACCGTGCCGCTGTATACTAGCAGACCGTACCGCTGTATACTAGCAGACCGTACCGCTGTATACTAGCAGACCGTACCGCTGTATACTAGCAGACCGTACCGCTGTATACTAGCAGACCGTACCGCTGTATACTAGCAGACCGTGCCGCTGTATACTAGCAGACCGTACCGCTGTATACTAGCAGACCGTACCGCTGTATACTAGCAGACCGTGCCGCTGTATACTAGCAGACCGTACCGCTGTATACTAGCAGACCGTACCGCTGTATACTAGTAGACCGTACCGCTGTATACTAGCAGACCGTACCGCTGTATACTAGTAGACCGTACCGCTGTATACTAGCAGACCGTACCGCTGTATACTAGCAGACCGTACCGCTGTATACTAGCAGACCGTGCCGCTGTATACTAGCAGACCGTACCGCTGTATACTAGCAGACCGTGCCGCTGTATACTAGCAGACCGTACCGCTGTATACTAGCAGACCGTACCGCTGTATACTAGCAGACCGTACCGCTGTATACTAGCAGACCGTGCCGCTGTATACTAGCAGACCGTACCGCTGTATACTAGCAGACTCCTTCAGTACCCTGGTGATGGACCAGGTGCATCGGCTCCCTCAGTACCCTAATGATGGACCAGGTGCTTCGGCTCCTTCAGTACCCTGGTGATGGACCGGGTGCTTCGGCTCCTTCAGTACCCTGGTGATGGACCAGGTGCTTCGGCTCCTTCAGTACCTTGGTGATGGACCAGGTGCTTCGGCTCCCTCAGCACCCTAGTGATGGACCAGGTGCTTCGGCTCCCTCAGTACCCTCGTGATGGACCAGGTGCTTCGGCTCCCTCAGTACCCTCGTGATGGGCCAGGTGCTTCAGCTCCTTCAACGCCCTGGTGATAGATCATGTGCTTCGGCATATTCAGTGCCCTGGTGATGGACCAGGTGCTTCGGCTCCCTCAGTACCCTGGTGTGAATGAATGGTTCAGAGAACCGACGAGTTGGTAAATTAGACACATATGCAACACTTGGGTATCTTTATTGAGGAAAAGATACCCAAGTGTTGCATATGTGTCTAATTTATCAGTACCCTGTGATGGACCAGGTGCTTCGGCATATTCAGTGCCCTGGTGATGGACCAGGTGCTTCGGCATATTCAGTGCCCTGGTGATGGACCAGGTGCTTCAACTCCTTCAGTACCCTATTTTATAGTGCCCTGATTATCAAAGCATATTCCATGGATGGAGTAGGTGGGTTGGGTAGGAGTTTTTGTTTGTGGGATTGGTTTTGGGTTTTGCCTAGTGTGGATCAGTTGGCTTGATGCAGTGTTCCTTATTTCTGTGTTCTTGTGGTGAGAGGTTGTGAGTGAGAGGGTTGTGAGTGAGAGGGGTTGTGAGTGAGAGGGTTGTGAGGAGAGGTTGAGTGAGAGGGTTGTGAGTGAGAGGTTGTGAGTGAGAGGGTTGTGAGTGAGAGGTTGTGAGTGAGAGGGTTGGTGCTGAACGGGACTTGCACAGTTGTTGGGGGGCGGGGTGTTGTCGGGGCTTCTTGCTTGGATGGCGATGGGGATGGGTTGCACAAATATTTTTGTTGGTGGGTTGGTTTTGATATGGACCTGCCAAGTATGGACCAGTAGGCCTGTTGCAGTGTTCCTCCTTTCTTATGTTATGTCTTATGTTCTTATAGCCAAGTACTGGTTTTAAGAACATAAGAACATAAGAAAGGAGGAACACTGCAGCAGGCCTTTTGGCCCATACTAGGCAGGTCCTTCACAATCCGTCCCACTAACAGAATATTTGCTCAACCCAATTTTCAATGCTACCCAAGAAATAAACTTTGACAATTCTACCCACTCATGCGCGAGTCCCACTCAAATCCAACCCCTCTCACTCATGAATTTATCCAACCTAAATTTGAAACTACCCAAGGTCCTAGCTTCATTAACCCTACTAGGCAGACTGTTCCACTCATCAACTACCCTATTTCCAAACCAGTACTTTCCTATATCCTTTCTAAATCTAAACTTATCTAACTTGAATCCATTATTGCGGGTTCTCTCTTGGAGAGATATCCTCAAGACCTTATTTATATCCCCTTTGTTAATACCCATTTTCCACTTGTATACCTCGATCATGTCTCCCCTCATTCTACGTCTTACAAGTGAATGTAATTTAAGGGTCTTCAATCTTTCTTCGTAAGGAAGATTTCTAATGCTATGTATTACATAAGAACATAAGAAAGGAGGAACACTGCAGCAGGCCTGTTGGCCCATACTAGGCACGTCCTTCACAATCCATCCCACTAACAGAATAATTGCCCAACCTAATTTTCAATTCTACCCAAGAAATAAGCTTTGAAGATTCTATTAACTCAAGTGCGAGTCCCACTCAAATCCAACCCCTCTCACTCATGAATTTATCCAACCTAAATTTGAAACTACCCAAGGTCCTAGCTTCAATAACCCTACTAGGCAGACTGTTCCACTCATCAACTACCCTATTTCCAAACCAATATTTTCCTATATCCTTTCTAAATCTAAACTTATCCAATTTGAATCCATTATTGCGGGTTCTCTCTTGGAGAGATATCCTCAAGACCTTATTTATATCCCCCTTATTAATACCCATCTTCCACTTATATACCTCGATCATGTCTCCCTCATTCTTCGTCTTACAAGTGAATGTAATTTAAGGGTCTTCAATCTTTCTTCATACGGAAGATTTCTAATGCTATGAATTAACTTTGTCATTCGTCGCTGAATGTTTTCTAACGAATTTATATCCATTCTGTAAAATGGAGACCAGAACTGAGCTGCATAATCTAGGTGAGGCCTTACTAATGATGTATAAAGCTGTAATATAACCGCTGGACTTCTGTTGCTTACACTTCTTGATATAAATCCCAGTAATCTATTTGCTTTATTTCTTACGCTTAGGCATTGCTGACTTGGTTTGAGGTTGCTGCTTACCATAACCCCCAGATCCTTTTCGCATTCTGTACGGCTGAGTTCAACATTATTAAGCTGGTAGGTGCTAGGGTTATGAACATTCCCGAGCTTTAGAACTTTGCATTTATCTACATTGAACTGCATCTGCCATTTTTCTGACCAGGAATTGAGTTTGTCTAAATCCTCCTGAAGTTCCGTGACATCTACGTCTGAATCGATTATCCTACCTATCTTCGTGTCATCAGCGAATTTGCTCATATCACTAGTAATTCCCTCGTCAAGGTCATTTATATATATTATAAGAACATAAGAACATAAGAACATAAGAAAGGAGGAACACTGCAGCAGGCCTGTTGGCCCATACTAGGCAGGTCCTTCACAATCCGTCCCACTAACAGAATATTTGCTCAACCCAATCTTCAATGCTACCCAAGAAATAAGCTTTGACAATTCTACCCACTCATGCGCGAGTCCCACTCAAATCCAACCCCTCTCACTCATGAATTTATCCAACCTAAATTTGAAACTACCCAAGGTCCTAGCTTCAATAACCCTACTAGGCAGACTGTTCCACTCATCAACTACCCTATTTCCAAACCAATACTTTCCTATATCCTTTCTAAATCTAAACTTATCTAACTTGAATCCATTATTGCGGGTTCTCTCTTGGAGAGATATCCTCAAGACCTTATTTATATCCCCTTTGTTAATACCCATTTTCCACTTGTATACCTCGATCATGTCTCCCTCATTCTACGTCTTACAAGTGAATGTAATTTTAGGGTCTTCAATCTTTCTTCGTAAGGAAGATTTCTAATGCTATGTATTAATTTAGTCATTCTACGCTGAATGTTTTCTAACGAATTTATGTCCATTCTGTAATATGGAGACCAGAACTGAGCTGCGTAATCTAGGTGAGGCCTTACTAATGATGTATAAAGCTGTAATATAACCTCTGGACTTCTGTTGCTAACACTTCTTGATATAAATCCCAGTAATCTATTTGCCTTATTACGTACGCTTAGGCATTGCTGTCTTGGTTTAAGGTTGCTGCTTACCATCACCCCCAAGTCCTTCTCGCAATCTGTATGGCTAAGTTCTACGTTATTTAACTTATAAGTGCTTGGGTTATGGACACTCCCGAGCTTCAGAACCTTGCATTTATCTACATTGAACTGCATCTGCCACTTTTCTGACCACGAATTAAGTTTGTCTAAATCTTCCTGAAGTTCTATGACATCTATGTTTGAATCAATTATCCTACCTATCTTCGTGTCGTCGGCGAATTTGCTCATATCACTAGTAATTCCCTCATCAAGGTCATTGATATATATTATAAATAACAATGGGCCTAAGACTGATCCCTGTGGAACACCACTTGTTACAAGTCCCCATTCGGATTTAACCCCATTTATGCACACTCTCTGCTTCCTATTGGTGAGCCATGACTCGATCCATGACAGCACTTTTCCCCAATGCCATGAGCTGCCACTTTCTTTAACAGTCTCTGGTGCGGTACTCTATCAAAAGCCTTACTAAAGTCTAAATAAACAATATCGAATTCTTTATCGTGATCAACAGCCTCAAAAGCTTTACTGAAGAAGGTTAATAAATTAGATAGGCAGGAACGGCCCTCGTGAATCCATGCTGGGTATCATTAATCAAATTATGGTTATCTAGATGGCTTCTAATAATATCAGCTATAATTGACTCTAGTAATTTGCCTACAATTGAGGTCAGGCTTATTGGGCGGTAGTTAGACGGTAGTGACTTGTCCCCTGCTTTAAAAATAGGAATTACATTAGCCATCTTCCACATATCAGACACTACACCTGTTTGAAGAGATAAATTAAAAATGTTAGATATTGGTTCACAGAGTTCCATTTTGCATTCCTTAAGAACCCTTGCAAAAGCTCATCAGGACCCGGCGATTTATTTTGTTTCAGTCGGTCCAGCTGTTTCATAATCATTTCGCTAGTGACTGTGATATAAGAACATAAGAACATAAGAAACATAAGAAAGGAGGAACACTGCAGCAGGCCTGTTGGCCCATACTAGGCAGGTCCTTCACAATCCGTCCCACTAACAGAATATTTGCTCAACCCAATCTTCAATGCTACCCAAGAAATAAGCTTTGACAATTCTACCCACTCATGCGCGAGTCCCACTCAAATCCAACCCTCTCACTCATGAATTTATCCAACCTAAATTTGAAACTACCCAAGGTCCTAGCTTCAATAACCCTACTAGGCAGACTGTTCCACTCATCAACTACCCTATTTCCAAACCAATACTTTCCTATATCCTTTCTAAATCTAAACTTATCTAACTTGAATCCATTATTGCGGGTCTCTCTTGGAGAGATACCCTCAAGACCTTATTTATATCCCCTTTGTTAATACCCATTTTCCACTTGTATACCTCGATCATGTCTCCCTCATTCTACGTCTTACAAGTGAATGTAATTTTAGGTTTTCAATCTTTCTTCGTAAGGAAGATTTCTAATGCTATGTATTAATTTAGTCATTCTACGCTGAATGTTTTCTAACGAATTTATGTCCATTCTGTAATATGGAGACCAGAACTG
>WNWK01028926.1:0-24888 GCA_009830355.1 Cherax destructor | reverse complement strand
GACAATGGTGTGGGGCAAAATGACAGAACCACAACAAGAATTGAGGGAATGGTGCTTGTCAATAGTAACAGGTGTATTGTCAATGGTCGTAAGAAGAGAAAGATCGCGAGCTTGGCCAGCATTCTGGACCGTGATGATGCGAGTGCCGCTCTTGAGAGCGTGAAATGAGATGTTTTGACCAACATGGCGTAGCAGAGCCTTACCAATACTATGGTCTGAAAGATAGGTATTAGGAGAAGTTGGACGAAGAGTAAAAAACTTTGTCCATTGAGTAGTTTGAAACAGAGAGTTTAAGGGGAGTGCGTGACGAGCTGGTCGTTTCTGCGATGAACGAGAAGGGAGTGTCGAATCGTCATGTGTGGGTCTTGGTCGTTTTTGTGTGGGACCGGGGGTGGTCCGATGGGAGACGGGCGAGCGATTTGAAAATTGCCGCACCGTCGAGGGAGAAGCCGGAATCAAGGTCAGAGAAGAGCGAAGGTCAGACGTATCGAAAGGGCCAGTCGGGACCCTGGTACCTGAAGCAGGTGACGAACCAGCACCAGCAAGAGGTACAGGGGCATGAGAGGTGTCCAAAGAGTCATCCGTTAACGAGGCAGGGTCAGTACTGGGTGCGGTATCAGGAAGGGGCCCGGGGGTAGTGGGTTCATGGATTGGGTCAGCCATGGTTAGGTTACTTCTTTCTTTTTATTTTTAAGAAAAAAAAAAGAAAGAAGAAAAGAAAAGAAAATAAAAAAAAGAATAAAAAAAGGGGGGAACGTGGAGGAATAGGTCCTAGGAGGAATGAAAGGGAGCGCAAATCCCCCTCCGTGCCCAAGAGGACCTCAACACCGCAAGTAGTGCAGATGCTGCATGGAACCCGTGCCATACCCTACCCTTCACGCCAGTAAACCAGCAATCCGGGATAGCAACCTCACATCCACCGAGCCATCTCGGCGGACAAAAGAGAGGGCGGCCGGATATCCGCCACAAGCATACCGCCTTCGGCCACCACCCCGGAATCCGAAGGTGGCCTCCAGAGATACACCCGTCGCCCGAAAGATACCCAAAGCCACCCCCGGGTGACCGGAGAGGGATCGGGACATCCCCAGGCGATACAGATTCCACGGCAAACTACACCACCGCCAAGGACCTCTACCTAGGAACTAGAATGCCTGAGGAGAGAAGCTCCCAGGGCAAAACTGGGAAGGAAATAAGGGAGGGATGAGGAAGAGGAGGAGGAGGAAAGGGAAAAGGGAGGATGGGGAAGATGGGAAAAGGGAGGGGGGATTGGGGGGTAATTAGGTTCGGTCTGAGGAAGAAGACCAAGAGGTCCAATTCCTCAGACCGATAGCCTCTTTACCACGACAAGGAGCCCCCCTTAAAGAGGTGATGGACTGAAAAACCTCCTTTCAAGGCTGAGGGACTCAAACTGCTTCTTCAATTCATCCATTGTCTCCAACAGATGCATCAAGGCTTTACTAGCAAGGAGGTAGTAAGTTGGGTGTTCTATTACCTGACTGACACCAATTAATCAATCACCTCGTCAGTCGAGTCCACGCTATATACCAGCCATCCCATATCTAGCTTCACAAATGGATACCCCCCTTCGACAGGGATGTTATTACAAAGTAAATCAAACACTGGCTACTTACCAATCTGAGGTCCTTTATGACACATGGTGCTTGTTCCATTACCAAGCAGACACACAGCACACTTAATCAATGATGAAGTGTAAGGCTGATCATGTGGGTTCTTTCTAAATGCAGTTGGCACACTCCAGACTCGCATTAATCTTGAACCAATACCACTTTGCTTATGTCAGATTGCTCTACCTTGTACAAGATTATGGATTGCAATATATTTAATGGACAAGGTGGGAAGACAGACTTATGGGCTTCAGGTCTGGTCTACCTGAGGATTTAAAGTAGTGGTACTAGAGAGATGTCAGTGCAAGACATCCATTCACTTTTGTCTTGCAAAACGAGCGATCATCGTAGCTGAATGTTACCCAGATTCTTATGGATGACACTCCCTCAACCTATTACGCACATGAGTAATACCATGAGATCCTCATGGTCACTTCTCTAATTGTGAATTCTGGCTTAGGCCCAAAGATCCACAAATCACATAAATGAGTCTTTAATACTCCCAAGTTGTTGTCTTTAACTAGACGTTGAAGCTCAATTCAAATTACAGGTCGGGCATTAGGACTCTCTCCTCTGAGCACACCTCACAGGACACAGCTGGCACCCAACATGGTTTTGAGCTTGAGCAAGACTGCCTGCCCTAGGCTTTCAAACTCATTACAAATGGGGTGGCCCACTTAGGATTAGGTTGGCAAAGATGACCAGTAATGAGTGCAACGTGAGTGCTCTTGACATGAGAGAAAAAACAAAACAAACAAAACTTTATTTCTATACAGTGGAGTACTGTGCAGTATACAATTAGGGTAACTGACAAACAAACTTTATTTCTGTAAGTGGAGTACAGTATATTATACAATTAAGGTAATTGACATATATAACTAGTTTATAGAAAGCCCCTTGTTATGCAAAGCAAATCACCTTAAGCCAATAACACAACAAAGAGCAGCAGTACGAAAGATCACCCAGTCTACTGCCAGACAACACACTTCCCCACTCTTTCAAAAGTCTAAACTTACTTAACCCTTTACCGGGCAGGACCGTGTAGAGACGGTCCTAAACACGTGTTTTTTGCACGTGTCATCCTACTCCCCCAGCGCATCTAGGTTCCCGTTCTCTGTTTCTGACCAATCACAAGCCTTCTGTGAGTCGCTCCAGCTAAGTGAGACCGGCATCTGCTCGCTTCCCATTGGTTGAGAGACCAAAATGTAAACACTTCTCGCTTGGCGTCACCCAGAGCCAGATTTTTGCTCTTCTTCCACTCATATACACTGTGATTATACTCTCTACAATGTCGGTAAGTACTTATTGTTGTGTCCAGTGTGTAAATGAATAGTTTAGGCATATTTTGAGATATATATCAGGAGTTAGATATGCATAATATGAGTGTACCATGCAATTGAAAAAAAGTGCAACAAAAGAGGACCGTGTACAGACGGTCCCGCCCGTCAGGGCCACATTTCTAATTTCAGTAAATAAATATTTATATAAAAATTTCTAGTGCATATATGAATTCTGTAGTGGTCTGGGTGTGTACAGAACATTCTTATTGTCATTCCAGATCAATGAGAAATTGTTCTATTGTGAACCCTTCCAACAGAAGTTCAAATATCTCTGCATTTTGGTGGAAAGTGACTCAGATCCAGAACCAGATGACCTGTTGCCATCTCCAGTGCAGTACCAACGTGCAGAAAGGCCTGATGACAGTGTGAGGTTTGACCAAAATGATAGGTTTGATAAAATGCTAGGTCACTGGCCAGTGCAAGGCAGAATATTTACATGCAATTATTGCAGCAAAACAAAAAATCATGTCACATCCTCATTTTTGTGTGCCGTATGCAAGGTAAATCTATGCATCAAGAAGGAAAGAAATTGCTTCATAGCCTTTCATTGTAGCAATTAGTGATCATGAATGATTGTTTTTCTCAGGAAATTCAGAAATATGGGACTTGAAAGTTTTATCCCTTTGCAATGTGTCCATGTTGCTCTTTGGTTCACTTTTATATTTTTTATACCTACAAAATGTTTGGAAACAAGTTCCATTTGTGTTTTTGATATTGTATATTAGTATAATAAAATAGAAAAATACTTATTTGGTGTTTTATTAACAATTGCAAATTTGCAACATTCAGAATTTGACACCCTTTAACGGTCAGGACCGTCTGTAGACAGTCCTTGAATATTGGCAATTGCGTGAAAAGTTTTTTTAGAATTTCAATTATATGGGCTCATTATCCTTACATTGAGTTACTCTATCCACTCATATGAAACACATTTCGAAATTATCATTTTCCAGGGAGTGCCCGGTAAAGGGTTAATATTTTTTTTTTATTAACACAGACCGTTTCCCACCAAGGTAGGGTGGCCCGACAAAGAAAAACTTTCATCATCATTCACTCCATCACTGTCTTGCCAGAGGCGTGCTTACACTACAGCTACAAAACTGCAACATTAACACCCCTCCTTCAGAGTGCCGGCACTGTACTTCCCATCTCCAGGAATCAAGTCCGGCCTGCCGGTTTCCCTGAAACCCTTCATAAATGTTACCTTGCCTACAGTCCAACAGCACCTAAAGTCCTAAAAACCATTTGTCTCCATTCGCTCCTATCTAACACGCTCACACACACTTGCTGGAAGTCCAAGCCCCTCGCACACAAAACCTCCTTTACCCCCTCCCTCAAACCTTTTCTAGGCCGACCCCTACCCCGCCTTCCCTCCACTACAGATTTATACACTCTCGGAGTCATTCTATTTTGTTCCATCCTCTCTATATGTCCAAGCCATCTCAATAACCCTCCTCAGCCCTCTGGATAATAGTTTTCGTAATCCCACACCTCCTCCTAATCTCCAAACTATAGATTCTCTGCATTATATTCACACCACACATTGCCCTCAGACATGACATCTCCACTGCCTCCAGCCTTCTCCTTGTTGCAACATTCAAAACCCATGTCTCACACCCATACAAGAGTGTTGGTATAACTATACTCTCATACATTCCCCTCTTTGCTTTCATGGATAAAGTTCTCTGTCTCCACAAGCTCCTTAGTGCACCACTCACCTTTTTCCCCCTTGTAATTCTATGATTCACCTCATCCTTCATATACCCATCTGCTGACACATCCACTCCTCCATACTCTCTCCCTCCAATCTGATATCCAATCTTCCGTTATCTAATTTTTTTTTGTTATCCTCATCACCTTACTCTTTCTTATATTCACTTTTAATTTCCTTCTTTTACATACCCTACCAAACTCATCCACCAACCTCTGCAACTTCTCTTCAGAATCCCCCAAAAGCACAGTGTCATCGGCAAAGAGCAATTGTGACAACTCCCACTTTGTGTTAGATTCTTTATCTTTTAACCCCACACCTCTTGCCAACACCCGAGCATTCACTTCTTTTACAACTCCATCTATAAATATATTGAACAACCATGGTGACATCACATATCCCTGTCTAAGGCCTACTTTTACTCTAACCTGAGCCTCACTATCCTCGTAAAAACTTTTCACCACTTTCAAAAACCTACCTCCTATTCCATACATTTTCAACATCTGCCACATTGCCCCCCTATCCACCCTATCATATGCCTTTTCCAAATCCATAAATGCCACAAACACCTCTTTACCCTTATCTAAATATTGTTCACCTATATGCTTCACTGTAAACACTTGGTCTACACACCCCCTACCCTTCCTAAAGCCTCCTTGTTCATCTGCTATCCTGCACTCCATCTTACTCCTAATTCTTTCAATAATAACTCTACCATACACTTTACTAGGTATACTCAACAGACTTATTCCCCTATAATTTTTACTCTCTCTTTTGTCCCCTTTGCCTTTATACAAAGGAACTATGCATGCACTCTTCCAATCCCTAGGTTCCTTACCCTCTTCCATACATTTATTAAATAAAAACACTAACTACTCTAAAACTATATCCCCACTTGCCTTTAACATTTCTATCTTTATCCCATCAATCCCAGCTGCTTTACCCCCTTTCATTCTACTCACTGCCTCACGAACTTCCCCCACACTCACAACTGGTTCTTCCTCACTCCTATAAGATGTTATTCCTCCTTGCCCTATACACGAAATCACAGCTTCCCTATCTTCATCGACATTTAATAATTTTTCAAAATATTCCCTCCATCTTCCCGATACCTCTAACCCTTTCAGGGTCCGTGCCGTAGTTCTACGGCTTTGAGTTCTGGGTCCAAACCGTAGGTCTACTTCATGAGCTCAGCTCACTCAGATAAGCTTTGAGCGGTAAATTTGGACCTAGATATGAGAGAATACATCTATGTGGTAAGTGAGCACCACATAAAACAAATCCTGCATCACACAATGCATAATGAGAAAAAAAAACTGAAACCGTAATTTTCGATTAAAACAGCGACTTTGCAGTGTTTTTTCGTATAATTTTTATAGTTGTATTTGCGATTTCTTGGTCTCATTTGATAGAATGGAAGATATATTACAGATATAGAGATGATTTTGATTGGTTTTAGTATTGGAAATGGCTTGAAACTGAGCTCAAAGTAGCGGAAATGTTAAATTTTTGCCGATGTTGAAGAGTAAACAAATGACCTCACACGTCTAATACGCGCCAACTGGTGGGTCTAATATACGTTCACAAATGTGGTGACATTATTTGTACAATTATTACAATATTGCATAAGAGTAAATCTTCCATTTTTTTGTTTGAATAAAAAATCATTATGTGATTAAAAAATCAAAATGGAATTCATTTGTAAAGACTGAAAACGTAACTAATGAACAGAGGAAATGTTAGTTTAGTGCCAGGAATGCCTGCATTGTTTATTCTGCACCCTATTTTGAAATTGGAATATTTTTAACTGAGTTAAATTGGCTAAATTACCAATTTCCAATCACTTTATTTTGTAGTTGAAACAGTTGACTGGGCAATTTCTTGTGCTCAATCGATAGAATAGAAGTAATACTAGTGAAATACAGTGGACCCTCGGTTAACGCATACCCCGGAAATCGTGCAATTATGTAAGTATAATTTTGTAAGTTCTTGTGGAAGTGTATTTTTTTTTTTTTTTTATTAACACATCGGCCGATTCCCACGAAGGCAGGGTGGCCCGAAAAAGAAAAACTTTCATCATCATTCACTCCATCACTGTCTTGCCAGAAGGGTGCTTTACACTACAGTTATAAAACTGCAACATTTACACCCCTCCTTCAGAGTGCCGGCACTGTACTTCCCATCTCCAGAACTCAAGTCCGGCCTGCCGGTTTCCCTGAATCCCTTCATAAATGTTACTTTGCTCACACTCCAACAGCACGTCAAGTATTAAAAACCATATGCCTCCATTCACTCCTATCAAATACGCTCACACATGCTTGCTGGAAATCCAAGCCCTCGCACACAAAACTTCCTTTACCCCTCCCTCCAACCTTTCCTAGGCCGACCCCTACCCCGCCTTCCCTCCACTACAGATTTATACTCTCGAAGTCACTCTGTCTCGTTCCATTCTCTCTACATGTCCAAACCACCTCAACAACCCTCCTCAGCTCTCTGGACAATCGTTTTGGTAATCCCGCACCTCCTCCTAATTTCCAAACTCCGAATTCTCTGCATTATATTCACACCACACATTGACCTCAGACATGACATCTCCACTGCCTCCAGCCTTCTCCTCGTTGCAACATTCATCACCCATGCTTCACACCCATATAAGAGCGTTGGTATAACTATACTCTCATACATTCCCTCTTTACTTCCATGGACAAGGTTCTTTGTCTCCACAGACTCCGAAGTGCTCCACTCACCCTTTTCCCTCATCAATTCTATGATTCACCTCATCCTTCATAGACCCATCCGCCGACATGTCCACTCCCAAATATCTGAATACATTCACCTCCTCCATACTCTCTCCTCCAATCTGATATCCAATCTTTCGTCACCTATTCTTTTTGTTATCCTCATCACCTTACTCTTTCCTATATTCACTTTCAATTTTCTTCTTTTACACACCCTACCAAATTCATCCACCAACCTCTGCAGCTTCTCTTCAGAATCTCCCAAAGCACAGTGTCATCAGCAAAAGCAACTGTGACAACTCCCACTTTGTATTTGCTTCTTTATCTTTTAGCCCAACACCTCTTGCCAAGACCCTCGCATTCACTTCTCTTACAACCCCATCTATAAATATATTGAACAACCACGGTGACATCACACATCCTTGTCTAAGGCCCACTTTTACTGGGAAATAGTCCCCTTCCCTCCTACACACTCTAACCTGAGCCTCACTATCCTCATAAAAACTCTTCACTGCTTTCAGTAACCTTCCTCCTATTCCATACACCTGCAACATCTGCCACATTGCCCCCTATCTACCCTATCATACGCCTTTTCCAAATCCATAAATGCCACAAAAACATCTTTACCCTTATCCAAATACTGTTCACCTATATGTTTCACTGTAAACACTTGGTCTACACACCCCTACCTTCCTAAAGCCCCTTGTTCATCTGCTATCCTGCTTTCTGTTTTACTCTTAATTCTTTCAATAATAACTCTACCATACACTTTACCAGGTACACTCAACAGACTTATTCCCCTATAATTTTTGCACTCTCTTTTGTCCCCTTTGCCTTTATACAAAGGAACAATACACGCTCTCTGCCAATCCCTAGGTACCTTACCCTCTTCCATACATTTATTAAATAATAGCACCAACCACTCCAAAATTATATCCCCACCTGCTTTTAACATTTCTATCTTTATCCCATCAATCCCAGCTGCCTTACCCCCTTTCATTCTACCCACTGCCTCACGAACTTCCCCTACACCCACAACTGGCTCTTCCACACTCCTACAAGATGTTATTCCTCCTTGCCCTACACACGAAATCACAGCTTCCCTGTCTTCATCAACATTTAACAAAGTGTATTTTTGGGGGTCTGAAATAGACTAACCTACATGACATTATTTCTTAAGGACGTAAATTCGTTCGGTAATGGCACTTGAGCAGGCTTCTGCAATTAATTTTTTTCGTTAACCGAGGGTCCACTGTAACTAAGAATTTGGTCGACTGGAATAATGTAATTGGCCTAAAATGGGAGTCAAAGTCGGCAAAATTGCCGATGCGTAAATATCACTGACACATCAAAATTCGCGAGAGCATAATTTCGTCAATTTTCAATCAAATTTCGTACTTTTTGTTTTATTACCTTCAGAAAAAGATTCTTATAGGTAGTAGGTTGGTAGACAGCAACCACCCAGGGAGGTACTACCGTCCTGCCAGGTGACTGTGAAACAGAAACCTGAAACTGTTATACATGATGGTAGGATTGCTGGTGTCTTTTTTCTGTCTCATAAACACGCTGGATAACAGGTATATCTAGCTACTTCTACTTACACTTTAGGTCACACTACACTGGCATACACATGCATATATATACATACACACATCTAGGTTTTTCTTCTTTTTCTTAATAGCTCTTGTTCTTTTTATTTTCTCTATTGTCCATGGGGAAGTGGAAAAGAATCTTTCCTCCGTAAGCCATGCGTGTCGTATGAGGCGACTAAGATGCCGGGAGCAATGGGCTAGTAACCCCTTCTCCTGTACAAATCTACTAAAAACGAGAAGAAGAAAAACTTTATAAAAGTGGGTTGTCTGAATGTGCGTGGATGTAGTGCGGATGATAAGAAAGAGATGATTGCCGATGTTATGAATGAAAAGAAGTTGGATGTCCTGGCCCTAAGCGAAACAAAGCTGAAGGGGTAGGCGAGTTTCAGTGGGGAGAAATAAATGGGATTAAGTCAGGAGTACCTGAGAGAGTTAGAGCTAAGGAAGGGGTAGCAATAATGTTGAAGGATCAGTTATGGAAGGAAAAGAGGGAATATGAATGTGTAAATTCAAGGATTATGTGGATTAAAATAAGGGTCGGATGCGAAAATTGGGTCATAATAAGCGTGTATGCACCTGGAGAAGAGAGGAGTGTAGAGGAGAGAGAGAGATTTTGGGAGATGTTAAGCGAATGTATAGGAACTTTTGAACCAAATGAGAAAGTAATTGTGGTAGGGGACCTAAATGCTAAAGTGGGAGAAACATGCAGAGAGGGTGTAGTAGGTAAGTTTGGGGTGCCAGGTGTAAATGATAATGGGAGCCCTTTGATTGAACTTTGTATAGAAAGGGGTTTAGTTATAGGTAATACATATTTTAAGAAAAAAAGGATAAATAAGTATACAAGATATGATGTAGGGCGTAATGACAGTAGTTTGTTGGACTATGTATTGGTAGATAAAAGACTGTTGAGTAGACTTCAGGATGTACATGTTTATAGAGGGGCCACAGATATATCAGATCACTTTTTAGTTATAGCTACAGTGGGAGTAAAAGGTAGATGGGATACAAGGAAAATAGAATCAGTAAGTAAAAGAGAGGTGAAGGTTTATAAACTAAAAGAGGAGGCAGTTAGGGTAAGATATAAACAACTATTGGAGGATAGATGGGCTAGTGAGAGTGTAGGCAATGGGGTCGAAAATGTATGGGGTAGATTTAAAAATGTAGTGTTAGAGTGTTCAGCAGAAGTTTGTGGTTACAGGCGAGTGGGTGCGGGAGGGAAGAGGAGCGATTGGTGGAATGATGATGTAAAAGAGTAGTAAGGAGAAAAAGTTAGCATATGAGAGGTTTTACAAAGTAGAAGTGATGCAAGGAGGGAAGAGTATATGGAGAGAAAAAGAGAGGTTAAAAGAGTGGTGAAGCAATGTAAAAAGAGAGCAGATGAGAGAGTGGGTGAGATGTTATCAGCAAATTTTGTTGAAAATAAGAAAAAGTTTTGGAATGAGATTAAGGAAGCCTAGAGAACAAATGGATTTGACAGTTAAAAATAGGAGAGGAGAGTTATTAAATGGAGAGTTAGAGGTATCGGGAAGATGGAGAGAATATTTTGAGGATTTGTTAAATGTTGATGAAGACAGGGAAGCTGTGATTTCGTGTGTAGGGCAAGGAGGAATAACATCTTGTAGGAGTGTGGAAGAGCCAGTTGTGGGTGTAGGGGAAGTTC
Organism: Cherax destructor; assembly: GCA_009830355.1. NCBI lineage: Eukaryota > Metazoa > Arthropoda > Malacostraca > Decapoda > Parastacidae > Cherax > Cherax destructor. Next base: position 14,222 of record WNWK01028926.1, on the reverse strand, counting down.
GTGAGGCAGTGGGTAGAATGAAAGGGGGTAAGGCAGCTGGGATTGATGGGATAAAGATAGAAATGTTAAAAGCAGGTGGGGATATAATTTTGGAGTGGTTGGTGCTATTATTTAATAAATGTATGGAAGAGGGTAAGGTACCTAGGGATTGGCAGAGAGCGTGTATTGTTCCTTTGTATAAAGGCAAAGGGGACAAAAGAGAGTGCAAAAATTATAGGGAATAAGTCTGTTGAGTGTACCTGGTAAAGTGTATGGTAGAGTTATTATTGAAAGAATTAAGAGTAAAACAGAAAGCAGGATAGCAGATGAACAAGGGGCTTTAGGAAAGGTAGGGGGTGTGTAGACCAAGTGTTTACAGTGAAACATATAGGTGAACAGTATTTGGATAAGGGTAAAGATGTTTTTGTGGCATTTATGGATTTGGAAAAGGCGTATGATAGGGTAGATAGGGGGGCAATGTGGCAGATGTTGCAGGTGTATGGAATAGGAGGAAGGTTACTGAAAGCAGTGAAGAGTTTTTATGAGGATAGTGAGGCTCAGGTTAGAGTGTGTAGGAGGGAAGGGACTATTTCCCAGTAAAAGTGGGCCTTAGACAAGGATGTGTGATGTCACCGTGGTTGTTCAATATATTTATAGATGGGGTTGTAAGAGAAGTGAATGCGAGGGTCTTGGCAAGAGGTGTTGGGCTAAAAGATAAAGAAGCAAATACAAAGTGGGAGTTGTCACAGTTGCTTTTTGCTGATGACACTGTGCTTTTGGGAGATTCTGAAGAGAAGTTGCAGAGGTTGGTGGATGAATTTGGTAGGGTGTGTAAAAGAAGAAAATTGAAAGTGAATATAGGAAAGAGTAAGGTGATGAGGATAACAAAAAGAATAGGTGACGAAAGATTGGATATCAGATTGGAGGAGAGAGTATGGAGGAGGTGAATGTATTTCAGATATTTGGGAGTGGACATGTCGGCGGATGGGTCTATGAAGGATGAGGTGAATCATAGAATTGATGAGGGGAAAAGGGTGAGTGGAGCACTTGAGTCTGTGGAGACAAAGAACCTTGTCCATGGAAGTAAAGAGGGAATGTATGAGAGTATAGTTATACCAACGCTCTTATATGGGTGTGAAGCATGGGTGATGAATGTTGCAACGAGGAGAAGGCTGGAGGCAGTGGAGATGTCATGTCTGAGGTCAATGTGTGGTGTGAATATAATGCAGAGAATTCGGAGTTTGGAAATTAGGAGGAGGTGCGGGATTACCAAAACGATTGTCCAGAGAGCTGAGGAGGGGTTGTTGAGGTGGTTTGGACATGTAGAGAGAATGGAACGAGACAGAGTGACTTCGAGAGTGTATAAATCTGTAGTGGAGGGAAGGCGGGTAGGGGTCGGCCTAGGAAAGGTTGGAGGGAGGGGGTAAAGGAAGTTTTGTGTGCGAGGGCTTGGACTTCCAGCAAGCATGTGTGAGCGTATTTGATAGGAGTGAATGGAGGCATATGGTTTTTAATACTTGACGTGCTGTTGGAGTGTGAGCAAAGTAACATTTATGAAGGGATTCAGGGAAACCGGCAGGCCGGACTTGAGTTCTGGAGATGGGAAGTACAGTGCCGGCACTCTGAAGGAGGGGTGTTAATGTTGCAGTTTTATAACTGTAGTGTAAAGCACCCTTCTGGCAAGACAGTGATGGAGTGAATGATGATGAAAGTTTTTCTTTTTCGGGCCACCCTGCCTTGGTGGGAATCGGCCGATGTGTTAATAAAAAAATAAAAAAAAAATTCTCTACCATTTCATAAGAAAAAATAAGCAATTTTTTTTTTTTAAATTCTTGGACACTGGTGCACCCCTTCCAAAAATGGCCTTGGACTCTGAAAGGGTTAATAACTCTCCTCTCCTATTTTTAACTGACAAATCCATTCTTTCCCTATGTTTTCTCAACCTATTAATCTCACTCCAAAACTTTTTCTTATTTTCAACAAAATTTGTTGATAACATCTCACCCACCCTCTCATTTGCTCTCTTTTTACACTGCTTCACCACTTTCTTAACCTCTCTTTTTCTCTCCATATACTCCTCCTCCTTAATATACATAAAATTCACTCATATTACTGTGCATACTGCATATAAAGGACAATCAATCCTAATATGTGATACCACCTACGACTGCTGCACCTCACCTGCCTACAGTATATAAGCCACTTCTTCGCACATATGCTGTATTCTTTTCAAGATTGATGGACTGATTACATCGACTCAAGGCTGAGGGACTGATTATCTCAAACTCCTCTTGTTCTTCACCATTCTTCTTTGTATGGACTGATGAAGCCACTGTGTGGCAAAACGTTTCCTCATTAAAGATACCCAAGTGTTGCACATGTGTCTAATTTATCAACTTGTCGGTTCTCTAAACCATTCATCTACAGATATGGTCAACTGAGGTTGCACTCATCTCAATGATTCTTGTTGGTTTATTTATAGCTGGTATGAGCAAGGAATTAAACAGGCTGTTAATGAAGTCAGTTACTTGAGGGTCCTCAGCTTGAACAAGGTTAATGTTAAAGTCACCAGCAAGTATTAGATAATGTTTGTTTAAGTGTTTATTGGTTATTAGGTTCTTTAGGTTGTTACTAAAGGTGGCAATATACTGGAGAATGTCAGTCACCATGACATTCATAAATTCAAGGGCCTAAAACCTGGTGAGGCAAGGTCTCATCTATTAACGTTTAGTCACTGAAGACTCAGAAGGGCAATCCATGGTACTTCATGACTTCTGACATGAAAAGAAACCATTAAAACATTCCCCCTTTCTCCCCCACTTAGTAGGGGTACTAACTGTCACAGTAACACAGGCACTGTCACAGTCACACAGGCACTCCTCAAGAGAGGAGAAATGGTAAAAAAAGCCGGTGGAATAAATTCCACAACAAAGGCCGAGGACTGATTATCACTAACTACTTATTTATGTATTTTTTTTTTCTGTACTGGACTAATAAACCTACTGGTTGGCAAAACATCTCTACAGTAAAGATACCCAAATGTTGCCTATGTGTCTTACTCACCTACTTGTCAGCTTTGTATACCATTAATACATAATAAGAAGTCACCAGGAAAGCCTGGCCTCAGGCTGTGTTACACAAGTAGATAAAGCCCTTCAGTTGGTTGTACAATACACAGTGAACCCAAGAGTAAACAGAGGCACTAAAACTCAAAGAGCCTGTGTGTTACCTGTATCAGAAATGAAGTTCCTAATAACTCTTAAGAAGAACAAGGCATGATCAAAATAAGTCAATGCTTTGAATGTGACTCAATTGTGGGGAGCTCTTAAAACCTTGTTGGTTTCTTTAATTAAATAATACCACATTTAAGAGGAAATGAATAATGAGCATTAACAGAAGTGGAATAAAAGTAAAGAAATAGAACAGGCAGTATATGCAAAGAAGAAGCATGCAAGGAAAGTGTAACACAGTAAACAGAGTTTATGCAAGACGTCTTGTTTTGTCACCTTAGTATATATGACCATCATTAGTACTTATCAATAAAATTGTTGTAATTTATTTAGTGGTTGTACAATTTGTTTAATAAAGCTGCCTTACTGTACAGTGAATTCAGAACACAAAGTCACTTAATATATATCCAGCAGCAATATCATAAAAAATAACAAAATACAGTGGACCCTCGGTTAACGAATACCCCGGAAATCGTACAATTATGTAAGTATAATATTTTAAGTGCATGTGGAAGTGTATTTTGGGGGTCTGAAATAGACTAACCTACGTGACATTATTCCTTAAGGGAGTAAATTCGTTCGGTAATGGCACTTGAGCAGGCTTCTGGGATGAAAAAATAGCAAGGATTACAGCTTCAACATTGATAATTATATCTACATTAATATCAAGTGTTGCAGCATTATAAGACTCACCTCATACACATAAATAGCATTATAAGACTCACCTCATACACATAAATAGCAAGTGTTGCAGCATAGGCAAAACGTCGAGAATGAGCAGTACAGATGTTATGATGCCAAGGTTGGGCACCGGCAGCAAGAAGTGACAATTGCTGTAACATACCGCCTCTACAGATAGATAAAAAAAAAATTATGTTTTACCATATCTCGTGAAAGTAGATATCAATGACAAGCTCTGTGAACTTGAAAAACATTCCCTCATAAAGAAATACTGGACCTGCAGGGTGCCGGATTAGTGATTTTGTCAGATTATGGAGTGGTTAGGTTAGAATACACTTAACACAGCGGCAATATTTACACATTGGCGATTTCGCCCACTTTACGCCCTATTTTTGGCACATTCCATTGTTCCAGTCTGCCAAACTCATAGCTATTTCACTAGTATTCCTTCCATTATGTCGACTGAGTACAAGAAACTGCCCATTTACCTATTTCAACTACCCAACAGTGGTCAGAAATTGGTAATTTGGCCAATTTCACACAAATTTCAAGAGATGCCAATTTCAAAATAGGGTCCAGAATAAACAATTCAAACATACCTGGCACTAAAATAACATTTTTTTTCTGTTCATTAGTCAAGTGTCCAGGCCCCTCTTATATTATGCTTGCTTTCCATTTTGAATTTTTATTCACACAAATAATAGAAGATTTACTGGTATGCAGACTATTGCAAATTTGTAATAATTGTATAAATAATGTCAACCCATTTGTGACCGTGTATTAGACTGGCCAGTTGAACACATATTGGATGGTGACGTCATTTGTTTACTCTTAAACATTGGCAAAAATAAAATATTTCTGCTGCTTTGAGCCCAATTTCAAGGTACAGGAGCCCTCCACATTCACAAGGGTTAGGGGATCAAGAACCTCGCAAATCTTGAAAATTCGCAAATGTTTGGTGTGCAAATATGATGTAGGGAAATATAATAATACTGTACTGTAGCGTTCGTGAATGTTTTGATGCGCAAATATATTGTAGGGAAATATAATAATAATGCCGGGAGCAAGGGGCTAGTAACCCCTTCTCCTGAATATATTACTAAATGTAAAAGGAGAAACTTTTGTTTTTCCTTTTGGGCCACCCTGCCTCGGTGGGAAACGGCCGACGTGTTGAAAGAAAGAAGAAGAAATATAATAATAGCATTTACTTAGCCTAACAATACTGCTTCCTTAACCTACTGAACCACAAACAATTATAAAACACATGAAAACATTGTAAAATTATTGGCTATATGTAAGATTAGTGAGGGCTGGAAGTCATTCAAGCTGAATGATGAAGCTTCTTTAAGCGTCACGATGTAAAGTGGAACTCAGTGAAAAGTGAAGAGCTAGCTGTATGTACTTTCTGTCATGAAACCAATTAAAATCATAACTATTTCTGTAATATGTCTTCCATTGTATCAAATGAGACCAAAAAAAATGAGAATACAACCATAAAAACCATACGAAAATACACCGCAAACTTGCTGTTTTACAAAATAAACACAGTCGCAGGTTATTCTCATTATGTAGGCCCAAATTTACTGGTCACAGCTTAACTGAGTGAACCTGAGCTCAAGGCGACCGACAGTGGCTTCAAAGCCACCTTATCTTTTATGGATAATGTATGGTGTATGTGCTTTACACAACAAGAAGCATTTCTTTTATTCATTGGAACCATGACTAGAGCTGAAAGTGAGCAGGTTATAACAATAAATGGAGAAAAACAAATTTGAATGACTTATTCAGCAAGAAGCGCCACCAAACAGTAGCGGCAGGTTGGTGTGGCGACCCAAGTAATTTGAAATTATGCTAGCCGAAATTAGTGCCAGATTACTGATTGCCGGATTAATGATGGCCGACCTGTACTAGCAATGAGGTGCTAGATACTGGCATTACATTGCAGGATTATCTGTTAAAGAAGTACAGTGGTACCCCGAGTTTCAGCCATAATTCGTTCCAGAAGGCTGTTCGAGTGTGTTATGGGGCTATAGGACCCAACATGTATTGATGTATTTAAGTAACAATTACTCTGAATACCTATTTATACTGAATTGATGGGGTCACAGCTGCTAATGGTCTTAAAGGCAGATCACTCTTAGGGGCTGAGAGGCAGCTGGGTCAGGCCTGTTTTTCTCAATAGGTTGTACTAGACACATGTACATTAAAATAAGTAGTTTATAAAGTTGTATTTCTTTTTGTAAAAGTAAATAAGGTGTGGAAATGGGAAAAACAATTATTGTGGAAGCAAGGGAATTGTGCAAGGCGACAGTCTTTTGTTTTTTTGGATGGGCATATGGGAGTAGCCTGGCTTGGTCTCCCACTCTCCTTGGTGGTTTCAAGCTGGTAGGATTTCTGGGTCCTTATCCTTTTCTGAGCAGGATGTGTGTGCCAGAGGTAAGAGTTATGCATTAAAGTGATGTAACCATCATACCCAATGTGACTACAATGTGTCAAAACACTGGGGTTAAGGTCATGTTGAGGAAAGGGATATTAATTGTGGCAGGTGGACCATGTGACTGCTGGAGGTGCTGGGTGCATGTTGTTATGAATAAGACGACCTGTATATTTTGTACATATCTGCCTAATATACTGTATATATTCTTATTTTTGTAATAGTGGTTTAGATAACCTATTGAGAGGACTGGTGAAAGATTTCAGAGACAGCACAGCTAATCATGAATGTAAGTACAGTGGACCCCCCGAGTAACGAACACCCCGGAAATCGTACAATTATGTAAGTATATTATTGTAAGTGCTTGTGGAAGTGTATTTTTGAGGGTCTGAAATAGACTAACCTACGTGACATTATTCTTTAAGGGAGTAAATTCGTTCGGTAATGGCACTTGAGCAGGCTTCTTGAATGAAGTTTTTACGTTACTCAGGGGTCCACTGTACAATGGACCCCCCGGTTTTCGTGATTTTTTTGTTCCAGAATGCTGTTCAAGTGCCATTACCAAACGAATTTATTCCCATAAGGAATAATGTAAAGTAGACTAGCCCTTATAGACCCCCAAAAATACACTTACAAAAGCATTTACAAAAATACACTTACATAAAAGGGCAAGTTTGGACCATCACGAACACCGGGGGTCCACTGTATTACCCTAGACTAAGGCATTATGTAAGCTATCCCACACTAGAACATGTAGTGAGAACCATACTATCAAAGTAAGAGGGAAAACAACATAACAGTGTCCTTACCGAACGAATTTGTTCCCATAAGGAATAATGTAAATTAGATTAGTCCGTTTCAGACCCCCAAAAAATACACTTACGAAAGCACTTACAATAATACACTTACATAATTGTTCGAGTTGGGAGCTGTACGAAACTCGGGGTACCACTGTAAATGGTTTAAATATTAATACTAAATACAGAGGAACCTCTGCTTACGAGTGCCCCACCATGTGAGCTTTTCAGGATACAAGCCGTTGCTCGGTCGATTTATTGCTCCTGGATACGAGCCAAAATTCAGGTTGCGAGCTTCCCCCTCAAGGGAGGTTCCTTGACACTGGTGAGGGGCTGTTGATCTAGGGAATTGCATCTGTGCTCCAGTTCCCTAAATTAATCCTGAATACCTTCCATCCCCTCCCCCCCACAGGCATTGTATAATCCTATGGGTTTAGTGCTTCCCCATCATAATAATAATATACAGTGGTCCCTCGGTTTTCGCCGAAAATTCATTCCAGAATGCTGCTCAAGTGCCATTACCGAATGAATTTACTTCCTTAAGAAATAATGTCACGTAGGCTAGTCTATTTCAGACCCCCAAAAATACACTTGCAACAGCACTTACGAAAATACACTTACATAAAAGTTTGAGTTTGGAGATGCACGAAAACCGAGGGACCACTGTAATAATACGTATAATAATAATAATATAATAATAATACAATGGACCCCCGGTTTTCGTAATTAATCCGTTCCAGAGAAAGTGACTAAAACCGAATATTACAATTTCCGAATCTATTTTCCCCATAAGAAATAATGGAATTCAATTAATCCGTTCCAGACACCCAAAAGCATTAAAATATTTTTCTACATTAAATATACATTTAATTACACAGAAAACAATGAGACATGAAGAATAAAACAATAAAACCATGACACTTACCTTTACTGAAGAGTTGTTGATGTGTGGAAGATGGGAGGAGGGAAGAGGATGGAAGAGTTGCTTTTGTTTGGAAGGGGAATCCCCTTCCATAAAGACATCAGGTAACAAGTCCTTATCTGGGGTTACTTCCCTTCTTTGTTTTTTAATGCCACTAGGACCAGCTTGAGAGTCACTGGACCTGTCTCACAAAATATCTGTCCAGAGAGCTCTGTGTCTGGCGTCTCTTTAAAACTTGCCTAAAATGGGACACCACATTGTCATTGTACATGTTGCCAACACGGCCTGCAACAGCTTTGTCAGGGTGAAAATGATCCATAAATCTTTGAACCTCAGTCCACTTGGCACAAATGTCCTTAATCTTTGAAGAAGGCACCGTCTTCCATCTCTCTTCCTCCTCCTCTGAAGCAATTTCCTGAGCTGTGGTCTGTTGCTGTTGCAGATGAAGCTCTTGCAGATCTGCAGTGGTTAGCTCTTCATTGTGGTCCTCCACCAACCCAATTCTTCCACATCCTTGCCACTAACCTCCAACCCCATGGACTTCCCCAGTGCCACAATTTTTTCCACAACAGGTACAGGGTCCTGAGGGTCAGCCCCAAACCCATCAAAATCCCTCTCTGGGACACAGTCTGGCCACAATTTTTTCCAAGCAGAGTTCAAAGTCCTGGAGGTCACTTCCTCCCAAGGCTTCCTTATAAGGTTTATGCAATGGAGGATACTGAAGTGATCTTTCCAGAACTCTCTTAGGGCCAATTCATTGTCCGAGGTTATGTCAAAGCATCTTTGAAACACTGCTTTGGTGTACAGTTTTTTGAAGTTTGCAATGACCTGCTGGTCCATGGGCTGGAGTAGAGGAGTGGTATTAGGGTGCAAGAACTTCACTTTGATGAAACGTAACTCCTCCACAATTTGCTCTTCCAAGTCTCGAGGATGAGAAGGAGCATTGTCCATTACCAGGAGGCACTTGAGTTCCAATTTATTTTCCAGGAGGTATTTATTCACACTGGGGCCAAACACTTCGTTGAACCAATCAAGAAAAATTTCCCTCGGGACCCATGCTTTACTGTTAGCCTTCCACATCACACACAAATTAGCCTTGGCAACAATGTATTTCTTGAACACTGTGGGATTTTCAGAGTGATACACGAGTAAAGGCTTCAATTTTAAATCCCCACTAGCATTACTACACAACATTAGAATTAACCTGTCTTTCATAGGCTTGTGTCCTGGCAGTGCCTTTTCCTCCTGTGTAATCTAGGTCCTGTTTGGCATTTTCTTCCAAAACAGGCCTGTTTTGTCACAAATGAACACTTGTTGGGGTTTGAATTGTTCAGCCTCTATGTACCCCTTGAATTCCTGCACATATTTTTCAGCCGCACATTTGTCTGAATTTGCTCCATCACCATGCTTTATCACACTGTGTATGCCACTATGCTTCTTAAATCTGTCAAACCAGCCTTTGCTGGCTTTAAATTCGCTCACTTCAGCACTCCCTGCAGGCATTTTCTTGACGAGATCACCATGCAACTACCTTGCTTTTTCATATATTATCGCCTGCGTAACACTATCTCCTATCTTTCTTGGTGATCCACATCAACAACAAAGTCTCCACAACTTCCAGTATTTGCAATCTCTGTTTTGTGACCATACTTGCCATGATGGAAGTGATGGTTGTATGGGCTTTGCCATGTATGTGGCCAGCTCGGCGACACATACTCCACTTTCATACTATTTTGCAATGATCTATTTTATCAGTTCTACCATGTTTCTGACCTTCTTTACCATAGGGCTGGCACTAAGAGCTTTCTTTGGGCCCATGGTGGCTTATTTAGCAGTTGCAAGTACTAAAAACAATGGAATAATGACTTAAATGTATCGTATGAACGCATGGGGTGACCGTCACTCGCTGGTAAACAATGGCACACTGACTATGAATGGTGTTTCAGGCTACTCGGGCCAGGCGTACAGGTCCGAGACAAATTACGATTACAGAGTGGAATTACGATCACCGAACCAATGTTTTTACGAAAAAACGTTACGAACACCGAATATTACGAACTCTGATGACTATGAACACCAGGGGTCCACTGTACTATAATAATATGTAATTATAATAATAATATTATAATAACAAGTGAGCCTCACAAACACTCCGTTTTCTCTTATAATAACACCTCAGAAGGGGAAGCATGGGAAGATGTTTTCAGAGCGGGAGCGAGAATGGCCGCCACCACTTGTCACATAATGACATATTTTATTCATTCTAGAGTATATATCAGGTTTCTATGTTATTTATATTGTTTATTATGTCATATTAGATGAATTGTGATACATAGATAAATAAGCCGTAGAGTTGATGTTAGTGTTACGTAGTATATTGAAGTGTATTTTGTCCTGCCTCCTGAGAGCAGGAATTCCGCTGGAATGGATCAATGGCATTTGAAAATTGACTCAGCATACGAACAGATCGAGTTACAAGCTAGGTCACAGAACGGATTAAACTCGTAAGCAGAGGTTCCACTGTACAATACAGTGTCCTGATTAATATAAGAAAAACAATATAGTACAAAGAGAATGCTCATTGTTAAGGAATTTACCAGGACTATTCATTGTGATGAGATAAGGTTAAACCATCATAAGAGAAGCATAGCAAGAGGTTTATAAGACCAGCTTCCATGTCTCACTTCCCACCCTCTCTCCCCATGGTATTACTACTTCTCTCTGTTTTGTAAAGCATAATACAACTTGGGTAAATTTCCTCATCATAAATAACTTGAAGAGAATAATGTGGTGTGGTTACCCAGCAAATACTTCATTATGACACTACTCCAAAGAAATTAAATCAGAGATGTAACAGAAGCTGCAGTGAGTTACTGATAACATCTCCTTGGTTTACCCAGCTCAGCAAAATAAAGAACAATAGGATGACACCATATCATTGTATACAATATGTAATGATAATGATTAGAAGACTTAACTGTAAGTATAATGCAAATAAAGCAGTAATATCAATTTCACACCTTAAATTTCTGACATAATTACAAAGAAATTAATTACAGCGCAGTGTATGTATATTTATGAAACATTTATGTCCTACTTCTTTACAGTAGTATATTTTGTGAGCCTTTTCATTTTTCTGTTTACTGGATATAAGTTTGCATGCCATGCATTTGTTCAATTTTTTAATAACATGTATGTAAAATTAGAAAGGTTAGACATAAATATAAATGAGCAAACAAAAAGTAATAAAATTCTTTGGCCTGCATTACAGTTGTCATAAAAATATATTTATAACTTTAAGTTTGAAATGCAATGATACCAGTACATTAGTTAAATGTACAAAAAAATTATATTTAAAGTGATGTAGGTAAATAAAGCTTATATACACTGCAGTAAAATACTGAGTATGAGCACAGGCTTCTCCAGAGAATTCTCCATGGGGAAGTGGAATAGAATTCTTCCTCCATAAGCCAAGCGTGTTGTAAGAGGTGACTAAAATGCTGGGAGCAAGGGGCTAGTAACCCCTTCTCCTTTATAAATTACTAAATTTAAAAAGAAAAGCTTTTGTCTTTCTTTTTGGGTCACCCTTCCTCGGTAGGATACGGCCAGTTTGTTGAAAAAAAAGCACATGCTCTACATTAGTTGTGATATTAATAAAAACATTTTTGAATGTGTGATGAGAATAACAATACAGTGGTACCTCGGTATACATCCTTAATCCGTTCCAGGACCTGGAGTATACCTGGAGAGAGTTCCAGGGGTCAACGCCCCTGCGGCCCGGTCTGTGACCAGGCCTCATGTTGGATCAGAGCCTGATCAACCAGGCTGTTACTGCGGGCCGCACGCAGTCCAACGTACGAACCACAGCCTGGCTGGTCAAGTACCGACTTTAGGTGCCTGTCCAGTGCCTGCTTGAAGACAGCCAGAGGTTTGTTGGTAATCCCCCTGATGTATGCTGGGAGGCAGTTGAACAGTCTTGGGCCCCTGACACTTATTGTGTTGTCTCTCAATGTGCTAGTGGCACCCCTGCTTTTCATTGGGGGGATGTTACATCACCTGCCGAGTCTTTTGCTTTCGTAGGGAGTGACTCTCGTTTGCAAGTTTGGTACTAATCCCTCAAGAATTTTCCACGTGTATATAATAATGTATCTCTCCCACCTGCATTCTAGGGAGTACAGGTTTAGGAACTTCAAGCGTTCCCAGTAATTGAGGTGGTTTATCGCAGTTATGCGATAAAGGTGCTTTGACAGGTGCAGTTAGTGTGCAGCAATATTCCAGCCTAGATAGAACAAGTGACCTGAAAAGTGTCAACATGGGCTTGGCATCCCTGGTTTTAAAGGTTCTCATTATCCATCCTGTCATTTTTCTAGCAGATGTGATTGCTACTCTGTTATGGTCCCTGAAGGTGAGATCCTCTGACATGATCACTCCCTGGTCTTTGACATTAGTTTTTCACTCTATTGTGTGGTTGGAATTTGTTTTGTACTCCGATGAGATTTTAATTTCCTCACGTTTTCCATATCTGAGTAATTGAAATTTCTCATCATTGAACTTCATATTGTTTTCTGCAGCCCATTTAAAGATTTGGTTGATGTCTGCTTGGAGTCTTGCAGTGTCTTCAACGGTGGACACTGTCATGCAGATTCGGGTGTCATCTGCAAAGGAAGACACTGCACTGTGGCTTATATCCCTGTCTATGTCCGATATGAGGATGAGGAACAGGATGGAAGCGAGTACTGTGCTTTGTGGAACAGAGCTTTTCCTGTAGCCGCCTCAAACTTTACTCTGTTGACTACTACTCTTTGTGTTCTACTTGTTAGGAAATTATAGATCCATCTACCAACTTTTCCTGTTATTCCTTTATCATGCATTTTGTGTGCTATTACACCATGGTCACACTTGTCAAAGGCTTTTGCAAAGTCTGTGTATATAACATCTGCATTCTGTTTGTCTTCTAGAGCATCCAGGACCTTGTCGTAGGGGTCCAGTAGTTGGGACAGACAGGAGCGACCTGCTCTAAACCCATGCTGCCCTGGGTTGTGTAATTGATGGGTATCTAGATGAGTGGCGATCTTGCTTCTTAGAACCCTTTCAAAGATTTTTATGATATGGGACATTAGCACTATTGGTCTGTAGTTCTTTGCTATTGCTTTACTGCCCCCTTTGTGGAGTGGGGCTATGTCTGTTGTTTTTAGGAACTGCGGGACGACCCCAGTGTCCATGCTCCCTCTCCATAGGATGTTAAAAGCACGTGATATGGACTTCTTGCAGTTCTTGATGAACACGGAGTTCCATGAGTCTGGGCCTGGAGCGGAGTGTATGGGCATGTCATTTATTGCCTTTTCGAAGTCATTTGGCGTCAGGGTAATGTCAGATAGGCTTGCGTCTGCCAAGTTCTGTGGCACTCTCATAAAAAAATTCATTTAGGTCTTCGACTTTCAGTCTGGTTAGCAGCTCGCTAAAAACTGAGTCATACTGGGACTTTAGTAACTCGCTCATTTCCTTGCTGTCATCTGTGTAGGACCCATCCCGTTTAAGTAGGGGCCCAGTACTGGATGTTGTTCTCGACTTTGATTTGGCATAAGAATAGAAATACAGTGGTCCCTCGGTTTTCGTGCATCTCCAAACTCGAACATTTATGTAAGTGTATTTTCTTAAGTGCTGTTGCAAGTGTATTTTTGGGGGTCTGAAATAGACTAACCTACATGACATTATTTCTTAAGGAAGTAAATTCATTCGGTAATGGCACTTGAGCAGCATTCTGGAACAAATTTTCGGCGAAAACCGAGGGACCACTGTACAGTCATCCCTCGGTTTTCGGTTTTAATCCGTTCCAGATGGATCGGCTAAAACCAAAATCGGCGAAAACCAAAACTATTTTCCCCATAAGAAATAATGGAAATTCAAATTCTTTATTTCATGTAATACAAGGTGGGGGGTACTTATAGTTATACATTAAAGTTGATATTACAAGATGGCCAATAATATGCCTAGGTATGCCTAGGCTTTTCAGGCAGTCTTATGATAGGTCTTACTCAATAGCTATACAATGGATATACAGACTGTAAGGTTAGGTTTACAAAATTTAGGTACTGGAATTAAACATTGAGAATTTAACAATTAGTATAAAAAGTTAGCAATTAGTTTATATATTAATGATAAAGGTGATATATTGGCTA
>WNWK01028925.1:0-24890 GCA_009830355.1 Cherax destructor | reverse complement strand
TATACAGTCTGACAAACAATTTTTCCACCATTTTTTTCTCAAAACCACTTACAGGATGACCAGCGGGGTTTAAATTTAAAGGAACGGCCCAGTAGTACAAAGAAAACTTGTTCCATATTATATAAAGTGACCCCTATTCTCCAATAGTGTCAGCTTTTTTGTGGTTTTGACTGCAACAAGAAGTAAACAGTGATCGGGATTGTACAGTAACTGTGTACGTTCCTGTTTTTGTTCAAATCAAAACTTTATCATTTATGTATTATAGCATTTATTGGGATTGTGAATATAATTGGGTTTTTTTCATATAAACACTGTCTGATTGTGGGCTTTGAGGTGAAGACAGAACACTTGCCCCCCTTTTCCGAAATTATGCCCGATTTCGCCATGTGACGTCACCTTCCCAAATCTATATAGACATATATATTCCCCCGTTGATGATATTTTTATTCAATGGCACCGAAACTTGAAGCACAAGGCACTAAAAACATTGACACGACAAACATTGGCACTGACAAGCACATTAGCACTGGCAAGCACACAGACACTGACAAACACATGGGCATGACAAACACACAGGCACTGACAAACACATAAAATAAAACACATAGGCACTGAAAGCACACAGGCACTGAAATCACATGGTCACTGACATGCAAAAGGGCACTGACAAACACATGGACACTGAAAGCACACAAGCACTGACAAACACAGGGGAATGACAAGCACATCTCTGACAAACACATCACGACAAACACACCAATGACAAACAATGGGCACGAAAAAAACACGGGCAATGACAAACACACCAATGAAAACACATGGGCCTGACAAACACATGGGCACTGACAAGCACACAGGCACTGACAAATATATGGGCACTGACAAACACATGGGCACTAACAAACATATAGACACTGACAAACACATGGCACTGACAAGCACACAGGCACTGACAAATATATGGGCACTGACAAACACATGGACACTGACAAGCACACAGTCACTGACAAACACATGGGCACTGACAAACACAAACACTGACAAGCACACATGCACTGACAAGCATACAGGCACTGCCAAGCACACAAGTACTGATAAGCACACAGGCACTGACAAACACACGGGCACTGACAAGCACACTGGCACTGACAAGCACACAGGCACTGACAAAAACACGGACACTGACAAACACATGGGCACTGACAAACACATTGACATTGACAAACACAGGGGCACTGACAAGGACACGGGCACTGACAAACACATGGGCACTGACAAGCACACAGGCACTGACAAGCACACAGGCACTGACAAGCACACAGGCACTGACAAGCACACATACACTGAAAATCAAACATTCACAGGAAAAGCCCATCATGTGAATTATTATTATAACCAAGGTGGAGCGCTAAACCCATTGAATTATACAGCGCCTGTGGGGAGGGGTATGGAATGTATTCACGTTTAATTCATGGAACTGATGCACAGATAAAATTCCCTAGATCAATAGCCCCTCACTAGCGTCAAGGAACCTCCCTAGAGGGCCTAGGTCATGTGAAACCTGTTGTTTTGGAAAATAAGTTGATTCTATACACAGTTTAAAAGGAATGCTCACCCCCGTAGGCCCGGAATGAGTCAAATATGGAGATAGCAGATACGAGTCGGGGACAAGAACTATGAACTAAAGAATGCTATCGAAATTTTTTGAGCAAAAATATAACTGACTCCTTCGTCACCTGACCTACTCAAGATACCATTCACGTGTTGTCTATTCTACAAATCCTATTGTAATATTGAGTAATATTGTGATATCAAAATAACTGTAAAATAAAAAGGCTTATTATTATTTTTGTTTGGTATTGTAGGAATTACTAACAATGTTATTGTTAGTGTTCCAGTTCCTTCCAGACCGAGCAGACTTAATTAAAGTTCAAAACTTTTTTAATGTTAAAAAATACTGTATAATTTTGCTAATTGAAAACTCTGTCACCATGTTTGTAACATTGAATCAGTATATCAACACAAAACTGTCACCATATTTGTAACATTGAATCAGTATATCAACACAAAACTATGTCACCATGTTTGTAACATTGAATCAGTATATCAACACAAAACTATGTCACCATGTTTGTAACATTGAATCAGTATATCAACACAAAACTATGTCACCATGTTTGTAACATTGAATCAGTATATCAACACAAAACGGTTCCAGCAGAAGTGGACATCTTGATGTGTGACAGGAAATGTCGACTCGTGATCATCAGGGCCCCATTAATGATTTTGTATAAATAATATTATCTAATTGATTTTTTATATATCTCTGTTGATATCCAGGAACTGTTGCAAGTTGAAAAGCTGAAAGCTTTTACTGAAATTGGCCAGATTAGATAACCATTTCAATGTCTTTGAACCTCCCAGCAGCGACCTTGATCTCTGATATCTTCTCATCAAATTAAGTGGTTTCTTCACATGTCAGTAGCAGGAAGAGCTTCCTTTTAATGATTCCACATGTTATAGCACCTGAATACTGACCTAAGACTTAAAATGACATTATCAAAAATGAAAATTATTTACATTATTTTATCAGAATTCTTAATAAATATACAATGTAACACAAACACAACAGGAGCTGTGATAAGAGGACAATACCGGGGAGAAAAACGATTATATCGAAATCTCTCTTTTTCCACTGATGAATTTACAGGTTTAAAGCTGTTATCCTGTCTCTTCTCATTTCTAAGCGTATCTACGGTATGCTACTACCTGAGTTTATGCAGGAATGGTAATTGTAATATATAATGATATTGTAATTGTTTATTGGACAAGACTAATAAACTACTTGACGTGTCACTAGTGGGCATCCTTACCTGTTAGGTATCATGGTTTTGATTTGTTGCTCTGAAATGTGTGTCAGTGACATTTTTGTTGTTTATTGTTCACCCTCACTATCATCTTAGGTGCTTGGAAGATGCCTAAAGTGTAATTCTACCTTACCTAACCATCTTTCTTCATATCTCTCTCTTTCTCACTTTCTCTCGCTAAGGGAACGCAAGACTTAATCGCCAGAGAAGAAAACAGTTTCCCAGAATCATGGAATCATCACAACGGCTTCTGTAACATATTATTATAATCAAATAGAAGCGCTAAACAACAGGGGTTCTGTAACATAGCTGAACCCCTTGTCAATAAAGGTCTTCATTGTTATCCTACATAACAACATACACACCCTCCCGTTCCGTGGGAGTCTTGTTACATATATAGCCTACTCAACATGCTCAGCGGTCCCTTATAGGCCCATTTCAAATCCAGCTTACCCAGCTTTGTTCACCTGACTCTCCACCCTATAAATACTCATGTACTGATCACCCAAGCAGATCTGTTTGTTGCTTGATAAAGCTTACTGTGTGGCCGAAACGTAGTAAACGATCACATTATACTGTTTTTTGTTTATATTTTTTTTCCACCGTCACAGCTAGGACCTTGATAATATGGATGTGGTGCTACTGTTCACGACTCATTCTTCCCTTGGTTCTATTCAATGGCTTTTGCTTGTGCTTACCAATCTCTGATTGTGAGTCAGAGTATAAATTGGTCGTCTTGTGGGTTTACCTCGAAAGGATCTTCTTTAGGATGTATTTAGCCGTCTTGTGGATTGTTGCAGAATGTTACTCTTCTGTGATACCTTGCGGTCCAAATTACGATGAATTGGTAATCACACTACCACTGTAATTGAGACTTGGCTCTTGTATTGGCTCGTTTGAATGTATTTCTTAGGTTATTAATAATATTGATTTTTGTAATATTTTGAGCTATGTGGATGCCAGTTTCCCATTTTTTGTCAATTTTATCAAATTAGGTTTTTAAAAAAATCAAAATCAAATATTATTGTTTCATGGTTATAGAGAATTTTAAATAAATGTAAATACTACAAGCAACTAAAAACAACACGGGTTTATAGTGTTTTAAAGCTTAACGAAGGAGACTTTCTTATCAGAACACCAGTAACATTTTCGTTTGCTTTATCACAAATTTTCCTTTATTACTCAAGAACATCAGCAACATTTTCCTTTATTACTTAAGAACGCCATATTCAATCGGCTTCAATATTTCAACGCTTGTTTAATGTATCTTGGATAAGATTTATTTTTAAATATCTTAAATCAAAATCCCCAGGCAACAAGAAATCTGGGGCTGGGGATTTAAAGATTTCCTTGTCGAATTAAATAGTCTAGCTCATTCAAAAAATTTTGCTGGTGAGTTTGAACAAAGTAATTCATTGCCTTTTTTAGATGTTTAAATTATTAAGGGAACCCATGATTTTAAAATCATAATATATAGAAAACCAAGGAATACCTGTTCTATGTACACTATCATTCTTCGTATCATAACAGAGATAAACTCTCTGCATTCTCATCCATACTTTTAAGAGCTTTGCGATTTTTCAGCCCAGAGTTTATAGACGAAGAAACCTTGAAGGTTTATGAAATAGCTAATGATCTAAAATACCAAAAATACTTAACCTGTAAATCCTTAAAAAAATTAGAAATATATTTAAAAAGAAAAAAGAAAAAAACAATCATACTCAACCATGAAAACATTTTTCGTATACCTTCTCTACTTAAGAATTTTAAAATCAAAGTTGTATTTAAAAATCGTGATACAAAAAAAAATTGAACTAAAAATTCCCCCCAAAGTGCTGAAAGCTGTCTACAAGATTCTCTGTAATAATGAATGTAATTAAGTTTATTACGAGCAAACTGGAAAAAGCTATGAACAAAGATTACAGCAACATAAACATATCATAAGAACTGGTCAAGAGTCTAATGCTCTATTCATGTAAGAGATGTTAAGCAGCCTATTGATTTTCAAAACGCCGAGAAAGTTGCATCAAGCAGGCCTATGGTTGATTATTATTATTATAATCAAGGGGGAGCGCTAAACAGTAGGATTATGCAGCGCATGTGGGGAGGGGATATGGAAGGGTATTCAGGGTGAATTCAGGGAACTGGAACACAGATGCAATTCCCTAGATCAAGAGCCCTCATCAAGGCCAGGAACCTTCCTTGAGGGAAGTCTATGGTTGAGAGAAATATAAATGAATCAAGCTTCATAAAAGAATAGTATTGATTTCAACATGAATGATAATTTAGTCATACAAATTAGATTAATTTATGATTAATAAAATTTGAGAATAATTTAAGCTATGCCGTAACAGGTCTTTGACACTCCAATCTAATGTGACAAAGTATAGGTACCGATTTCGGCGGTATCGATCATTTTTACGATGTGGGTATCGGTAAAAATGGCCGTTACCAGCATTTTAACATATTAATATTCCTTGTGTGCTTAAAAATATTAAAATTAAATTAACACTTTATCTCAGCGATTGTGAATGGCTTCTCTCTCTCTCTCTCTCTCACACACACCACACACTCATAGGTGTGTCCTCCACAGGGTGAATATGGTGCACAGATTACTAGCCGTCTGGCGGCAAAATATAAAAATCTAATTCGTGTGTGTACTGAAAAAGTCATAATGCGCGTGTGTATACTGAAAGTCATCAAGCTGCGTCCTTTAAAACGTGCGCTCCACTCTTACAACGCTGCGCTCCACTCTTACAACGCTGCGCGCTCCACTCTTACAACTGCGCGCTCCACTCTTACAACGCTGCGCGCTCCACTCTTACAACGCTGCGCGCTCCACTCTTACAACGCTGCGCGCTCCACTCCTACAACGCTGCGCGCTCCACTCTTACAACGCTGCGCGCTCCACTCTTACAACGCTGCGCGCTCCACTCTTACAACGCTGCGCGCTCCACTCTTACAACGCTGCGCGCTCCACTCTTACAACGCTGCGCGCCCCTTTCAACTGCGCGCCCCTTTACAACGCTGCGCGCTCCACTCTTACAACGCTGCGCGCTCCACTCTTACAACGCTGCGCGCTCCACTCTTACAACGCTGCGCGCTCCACTCTTACAACGCTGCGCGCTCCACTCTTACAACGCTGCGCGCTCCACTCTTACAACGCTGCGCGCTCCACTCTTACAACGCTGCGCGCTCCACTCTTACAACGCTGCGCGCTCCACTCTTACAACGCTGCGCGCTCCACTCTTACAACGCTGCGCGCTCCACTCTTACAACGCTGCGCCTCCACTCTTACAACGCTGCGCGCTCCACTCTTACAACGCTGCGCGCTCCACTCTTACAACGCTGCGCGCTCCACTCTTACAACGCTGCGCGCTCCACTCTTACAACGCTGCGCGCTCCACTCTTACAACGCTGCGCGCTCCACTCTTACAACGCTGCGCGCTCCACTCTTACAACGCTGCGCGCTCCACTCTTACAACGCTGCGCGCTCCACTCTTACAACGCTGCGCGCTCCACTCTTACAACGCTGCGCGCTCCACTCTTACAACGCTGCGCGCTCCACTCTTCAACGCTGCGCGCTCCACTCTTACAACGCTGCGCGCTCCACTCTTACAACGCTGCGCGCTCCACTCTTACAACGCTGCGCTCCACTCTTACAACGCTGCGCTCCACTCTTACAACACTGTGCTCCACTCTTACAACACTGTGCTCCACTCTTACAACACTGTGCTCCACTCTTACAACACTGTGCTCCACTCTTACAACACTGTGCTCCACTCTTACAACACTGTGCTCCACTCTTACAGCACAATGCACTATGTATCCAAATATTTTGTCCTTATATTTTCCGTTCTAATTAACTGAGATCTTAAAAAAAAATTGGTATTATATGGCCCAAAAATGCTCATAAAAAGAGTTTGTATTATGGAACACATATGTGACTCCTTACTTAATATCCGTGAAATATTGTTACATCTTTAGCCCTAAAATCATTATGCAGGAACCGGAAATACAATCATAATTCAAACAACTCGACATTTGTACATTTCAAGCTCTTTATATATATATAATCTGAAGTTGTCGGTTAAACAAACTATCTGGCTACAACAGAGCTGGACAAGTTGGGTTAGGATGATATATCATACATTAGCAGGCGCGTCCGGCACTGCAGCCAGCAGTGATTGATCATGCTGGAGTTATTGTTCCTGGCTGGACGCTACACTGTATGCACACCTACATGTACAATCCTGCACTCGGTGCAACATACACACCCACGTGCATGGCAGCATGCATATGCCTACAACAAAATGGGCAATATACACACCCTACAGCCAGGAACACAAAAATAGTGAATCCTCAAAATAGTGGCTATCTGAGGACTAGTGAATTTTTTCTCTAGCCGAGTCCAGTATGTGGAAGAGGTGGTGATGCGAGCCAGGTATGTGGAAGCAGTGGTGATGCGAGCCCAGTATGTGGAAGAAGTGATCTGAGCCCAATATCTAAATGAAGTATTGATCTGATCCCAGCATGTGGATGAAATGGTGATTCTGAGACCACTATGTAGATGACGTGATCTGAGTCCAGTATGTGGATGAAGTGCTCTGAGCTCACTGTGAGGCTGAAGTGATCTGAGCCCACTCTGTAGTTGAAGTGATAATTTAATCGCAGTGAGTGGATAAAGTGATCTGACCCCAGTATGTGGATAAAGTAGTAATATGAGCCCAGTATTTGGATGGGCAGGTGGTCTGAGCCCAGTATGTGGATGAGCTGGTGGTCTGAGCCCAGTATGTGGATGAGCAGGTGGTCTGAGCCCAGTATGTGGGTGAGCAGGTGGTATGAGCCTAGTATGTGAATGAGCAGGTGGTGTGAGCCCAGTATGTGAATGAGCAGGTGGTGTGAGCCCAGTATGTGGATGAAGTCGTGATCTGAGCCCAGTATTTTAACGAAGTAGCAGTCTGAGACCAGTATCTTAATGAAGTTGTCGTCTGATTCTAGTATTTGGATGAAGACGTGGATGATTTGGTGCTTTCAGCTAAATATGTAAATTATGAGATGCTTTGAATTCAGACAGTGAATGAAGTCGAGCGTCCAGATCAGTCTGGAAAATTTTGCACACCGGTACACGCTGGCCAGCCAAAACTTAATTGTTTACTATTGCGTGGTTCGTGTTTCTCCGATATATTGAGGGGCGTAGGCAGAATGTAAATACTGCAGGGAAGTGGGAGGGAGGGAGGAGAGGAGGGAGGAGAGAGAGAGAGAAAGAGAGAGGAAGGGGAGAGAGAGAGAAAGAGAGAGGAAGGGGAGAGAGAGAAAGAGAGAGGAAGGGGAGAGAGAGAAAGAGAGAGGAAGGGGAGAGAGAGAACGAGAGAGGAAGGGGAGAGAGAGGGAGGAGTAGGGAGAGACGGAGGAGTTTGGACATAAGAATGGAGGAACACTGCAGAAGGCCTACTGGCCCATACAAGGCAGGTCCTTATCAAAACCACTACTACCTAAAGCTACCCAAGAATTTACTTCCGTACCCATGACACCAATCAAACCCAGCCCCTCCCACTCATATATTTGTCCAATCTCTTTTTAAAGCCACCCAAGGTCCTAGCCTTGATCACCCTACACGGAAGATTGGTCCTTGCACCCACAACTCTGTTCGAAAACCAGTACTTGCCTAAGTCCTTTCTAAATCTAAGTTTATCTAACTTTAATCCGTTATTTCTGGTTCTTACTTGGTTCGATATCCTCAGTATTTTATTAATATCTCCTTTGTTTATGCCCATCATCCACATAAACACTTCCCCATTACGGGAAACGCTCTGCTTTCTATCGGTAAGCCATGCCTCTATCCATGCTAGAACTTTACCTATTATACCTGTGAAGGTCGTCGCCGATCTTCAGGAAAAGTATAATAGAAAAGACTAATAACAAGAAAAATAAACATTTATTTAATAATCCTATATTAAAGAAAAATGAAAAATGAATACAAAAAGAGATATATGATTCAAAGCTAAATATTTACAGTTGTGCGGATCTTTACACCGAAGCAATGAATCACAATGATGAGGACTCCGTCGGGTGGTGGTGGTGTTGTTGTTGTGGTCTCGATGTTTTCCACACACCAACAGTTTTCCAAACTGTTACAATGTCACAGATGATGTCAGGGACTCAGTTGAAAGTTGGCCCCTAGTGACGTCCCGTTGCCTGATGTTTCTTACGTGTGTACTACAGGTGAAGTGCAGAAATAGTGGTGTCACTCTGTTTCTCAATAGTTGAGTACACCGGCCACCCACTCAGCCTTGAATCCGATGATCCGAGCGGACACAGAGGACTGTGAAGGAAACCACAATAATTACTCACCACTCTAGCATTAATTTACATAGTAGGCATAAGGCCTTTAAAATAAATGGCGAACTGTAATAATTTACTCTACCAAACCAAGGCAGGACATAGCAGAAGTGAAAGTTTTTAAACATGAGTGAAGCTCCAAAAATAATTAGAGTGAAGCTCTTACACATATAATAATGAAGATACGAGAAGTACTTACAGTGGGATCGAGCGTGGTCAGTCAAGTGATCTCAACCGGCATCCGAAGCCTAGCATTACACCTCTCACCGGGTGAAAAATGGGGGTATAGCAGCAGCAGACACTCACCCCACCTTAACCAGCAAACTACCACTCAACCATCACTCTACATACCTTCACACTTTCATCACTCCTATCTATGGACTTTTCCCTCACAATACCATGAGCTGCCACTTTTTTTAAGAGTCTTTTGTGAGGTACTCTATCGAAGGCTTTACTGAAATCCAAATAAACAATATCATATTCTTTATCACTGTCTACTGTCTCAAATGTTTTATTGAAGAACATGAGTAAATTTGTCAGGCAGGAACGACCTCTCGTGAACCCATGCTGAGGTTCATTAATCAAATTTTGTTCTTGAAGGTGACTTCTAATTGTATCAGCTATAATTGACTAATAATTTGCCTACTATAGACGTAAGGCTTATTGGACGGTAATTTGTTGGTATATTTGATTTGAATATAGGAACTACATTAGCTATCTTCCACATCTCTGGCACAACACCAGTTAGGATGGACGTATTAAACACATTCGTTAATGGCTGACTAAGTTCCATCTTGCATTCTTTAAGTACCCTGGAAAACAACTCGTGGGGTCCTGAGGACTTATTTTGTTTCAGTTTATATAACGGTTTGATAACCATGTCCCTCGTGACAGTAATATTTGTTAATTTGAATTCTTCAGGAACTGAATAATTGTTAATTTCTGGAATTTCATTAACGTCTTCTTGTGTAAAAGACTGACAAAAAATAGTCATTAAATAGAGAACACATTTGAAGTTCGTTGTCCGCCAGCTGTCCATTCCCAATTTTCAGAGGTCCTACGTTTTCTCTCACCTTCGTCCTATACACTTGAAATAACCCCTTTTGGATAGTCTTTATTCATTAGCAACTCTAATTTCATAGTCACGTTTAGCCTTTGTATTCCCCTTTTTACTTCTCTTAAACTTAAGATATTGGCCAATAAGGGTAACCTCTTCCCTTTGAAGAGCATATAAGTTCCTCTTTCTCCCTAATACATGTTTTAACATTCGTCGCCTAGCTCTCGCCGCAGCAGGTTGTCTGGTGCTGGCCTCTGGTGGTGACAACAGAGACCTTGGATATTTTCACTACAAAATGGCGACAGCGTTCAGACGGAGGATAAACACTGTATGTGTTGAGTTGGTAAAAGGGGCTGTGTACCCTTCGACGGCAGCTGTTATCTTGCCCACCGTTCTACGAGACGTTTATGGATTAGATAATGAGGACATCTATGGGATTGCGCTCAATGGGAGTACAAGAATCTTCGTGAAACTGTCGTCCACCGGCGTTTATGAGAGGTTGGTGGAGAAATATGAGGAAGTATGCATGCCTATCAATGCTACCTTGGAAGTGAAACTCAAAGATGTTTCTAAGCACTATACATATGTCAAAATTCGTAATTTCCGTTCAAGGCGGATGAGCAAGACATCCGGCATGTTTTCAAGGATTATGGGTCATCCACTATGCAAAGATGGGACGATGGACTGAAGGAATCTTGAGGGATTCCCGGAAGGTTCCTTTACCCTCAAAGATGACCCTGAGGCGGGCCATACCGTCTTTTGTGGTCTTGGAGGAGTTTAGAACTCAAGTTTATGTGACCTACGCAGGTCAAAGACGGACATGCAGACTCTGTGGTTCCTATGGACATATTGCTGCAGAGTGTGACAGGAGGCAGGGACAGCAATATGGTACAAGGAATGTGGTGAATGTTACGGAAGTGGAGCCTACTGTACGAGTTGAGGAAGTGGTAGTGGCGCCCAAAGGCACATGGAGTGAGATTGTGAAAGGCCCGGAGGGAATATGTCGTACTTGCCAACTGTGTCGCAGGACACAGCGGTGCTGGAGAACAGCAGTACAGAGGAGTGCTGTAGATTTGGAAGATGCTGCATTACCGGAGGAATTGCGGGATTTTGGATACTCCCAGGATGGGGAGTTTTGGAAGCCAGTGAGGCTGCAGTAAGTTAATGGGTGCTGAGGGGGTGTTGGGTGATGGGGCTGAGTCAAGCTGTTTGGATATACAGGAGGTGCAGGTAACAGTGCACAGGGAGGATAGTGGGTCGAACATGGATATTAGTTCTGAATCACGGAAGCGATCCATGGTAGTGTCAGATGACGAAGTCCTGACGCCTGGCCAAAAGTCAGGCAAGAAGATATGGGAGGAGGCACCACAAACGGGACAAGGGGGGGTGCAGAGGGCAGAAAAGGTAAAGGGTGTGCAGAACAACAGTAAGGTTACTGAAGCCCAGAAAAGCACGAAGCAGAAAGTATGTAAGTCAAAAGGAAAGCCACCTCTATCTTATTCAAGTGTATCTCGTTTAACGTGAATGGTCTGAAGGTCGAGGTTAAGAGGAAATGGGTTGAGGTGACTTTGCGACGGTATGCGGTGGACATAGGCTTCTTACAGGAGCACAATTTCAGGTATGGTAGAGATTTGTTGTTGCAAGGGTATAAAGTGTATGCGGGTAGCTCGGGAAGCTTCAAGGGAGGGTTGTGGTAGTAGTGAGGAGTCCAGTCCCTTTCAGTTGTTGACTTGGGAGGAGGGAGGGAGGAGGATAGTCAGAGTTCATGGGGTATGGGGGTGAGAGTTACTTTCATGGGAGTATATATGCCAGCTGTAAGAAATAAACGGATTAAGGAGGATTTTGTGAGGGATCATTTAGTTTATTTCATGGGAGGTTTAGCTGAGGTTATGATAATTGGGGGCGACTGGAACTGTGTAATTAGGAAGAAGGATGTCGAACCCCGTGAAGCTGGGTGTGTCTTAAGTATTTTGAGGGATGTGTTGGGGAGTGCAGGGATGGTTGATGTGGTGGGGGGTGGGTGGGGTGTGGATCATACCTTGTCCGACGGGGATACGCTTCACGCTTGGACAGAGTTTATGTGTCATGGGTGGTAACGGTGGGGGAGATTGGGTATGTAGACGTGGGCTTTTCAGATCATAGGGGTGTATTGGTGGAGGTAGGATGGGAGGGAATGGTTAAATGGTACCCCGGTTATTGGAAACTTAATGTGAAGCTTTTGGGGGGTGAGGAGGGAAGGGATGCTTTTGAAGAATGGTGGGAGAAAGTATGGGACAAAGGGAAGCTGGAGAAAGATGTACTAAAATGGTGGGAGCAATGTGCGAAACCGGGCATTAGAGACTTTTATAAGGTAAGGGGAAGAGAGGAAAAGCAATGGAAATATGGTTTACAGAAGTATTTGGAGGGGCTGCTTGAGCTTTGTTATGGGGAGGAAGGAGCACACAGGTGGAAGAGGTGGGAGTTATAAAGGGGCAGTTGCGAGAGATACAAAACGAGCGGTTCAATGCGATACGTTTGCATGGGGGTATGGACGATGTCTTGTGGGGCGACAAGCCTTCGACAACTGTTTTGCGGTCATTTCGGCAGAGGAGGACGGGTATGACGGTGATGGGGCTGGAGGTAGATGAGGATGTGGAAGGATACGTCCGGGGACAGAAGATGAAATCGAGTGAGGCTATGAGTCTATTTTTGGCTCAGAGGTTTAAGCAATACTTGCAAAAGGGTGTGGGTGGAGGAGGGGAGAAGGGAGTCATTGTAGATGGTATACGACAGGTGTTGGGAGACGAAGATAGGACCGGCATGGAAGGGGGTATAAGTGAAGAAGAGGTGTGGCTGGCTGTGAAAAGCATGAGTTTGAGGAAGCGCCGGGTCTGGATGGGATACCGAACGACTTTTATATGGAGCATTGGGGTGTAATAAGAGAGTGTCTGGTACGATTAATGAATTGTATGAAAGAGACTGGGTGTTTGGGAACAACTCAGTGCACGGGGTTATAGTATTAGTTAAAGAGGGAGGCAGGAAATCAATTAGTGATTATAGGGGCTTGTCCATGATGTGTGCTGACTATAAAATTTTTGCTAAGGTGCTAGGGAATAGGATGAAGAGGGTTTTAGAGAGGGTGATTGAGGCTGGGCAATATGGTATACCTGGACGGAGTATGAATCAGGGGCATGCAAGGATACGGGACTTCATTGAAAACAGTATGGGGGGTGGTGTGCTGGCTTTAGATTGGAAGGCTGCGTATGATAGTGTTGACAGAGAAATGTTGTGGATGATAATGAGAAAGCAAGGTTTTGGTGATGAGATAGTTGAATGGGCTAAGTTGTTGTATAAGGATGCGAGTGTGAGGGTACAAGTAAATGGTTTGGTGGGTAGGGAAGTGTGAATGGAGAAAGGTTTGCGGCAGGGGTGCCCCTTGTCGCAGATCCTTTTTGCGTGCTTGCAGAACCCGCTGTACAGCCTGATTGAGGTGGGAGTAGGGGAGGGAAAAGAGGTTCTGGAGCATGGGTCTGGCATTGTGGGATATGTGGATGACACAACTGTGTTGGTCGGGGTGAGGAGGGTCTAAGAAACGTGGGCGGATTCGATTTTGGCAGGGCGACGGGTTTAGCCATTAATACTACTAAGTCTAAGCTGTTGGAGGTGGGTTCATGGGTGGGGTGGCATGGGGAAGAGTTTTGGATGGACTGTCGTAGGGAGGGTAAAGATCTGTGGTGTTATTTTTATGGAAGATGTCTGTGAGGTTCGGAGAGTGAATGCTGAGGAGGTTGTGGGGGGCTTTAAGGAGGATGGGAGGGTGGAGAACGGGGAGTTAACATTACAGCAAGGGTGGTAGTGGTTAATACATTAGTGTATAGTAAGTTATGGTATGTGGCGGTGGTTTTTCCTGTGTTGAGTGGGGATGTGCTAGAATTGGAAGAAAGGTTTTGAGATTTGTGTGGGGTTTTGGAAAGCATTGGTTAAATAAGGAGGTTGTTATGACAAGGCGGGGTTTGGGGGTCTGGGGCTCATAAACATTAGGAGTCATCTTATGGGCATGTATGTAAAGTATTGCTATCTACGGAAAGGGGGACCGGGAAGAAGGGTGGAAAGGGTTATGAATGAATTGACACGGTGGTGGAGGGGAAGGACTTGTTGAAGTGTGGTGATATGTTGAGAAGTATTTTGGCAGTGAGGGACCCTCGGAGTGTTACAGCAAGGGCAATAGGGAGGGTTGGGGAGGGTGCTGATGTGGTGGTAGGGAGGCAGTGTTCCCAGTATATAACTGGAGGGAATATGGGGTAGGTTGCGAGGTTTGCGGCTGAAGACGAGGGTGAGAGAGGTGGTATATAGGTTTTTGCATGGGGTAGTTGCATCAAGGGCAGTGCTATATAAAATGGGGTTGGCAGTGACGCCATTTTGTGATAGGTGTGGTGAGAGGATACTGCATACCATGCTGTATATTTGCAAAGCTTAGGGAGACTTAGGGAATGGTTGGGAGGGTGATCTGTTTGATGGGGGAGGAGGAATAAATGCTTTGAGGGTGCTGAGTTTAGATATTGGTGGGGTGCATGAGGATGTAAGGAGAGCACTCATGTATGTGGCAGTTGATTACGTGTATGTTTCATGGATTTTGCAGGGGAACAGGGAGGAGTCCGAGTAAAGGCTATGGCGGCTTCGATGTATAGAACAAAATGCAGGAATAGGTTGTTGTATGGTGCAGGGTGGGATAGGTTTTTTCCTGACAGTTATAGAGGTATGACAGTGGGCAGACTTTTAGAAGTGGGAGGAGTGGGAGGAGAGGAGGGTGAAGCTGAAAGTGACTGGACTCTCGAAGGGGATTTTTGGTGTGTGCGGGCGTATGTGCTTTCTTATATTGAAAGAGAATGGACGGATATGTGTGTGGGGAATGATTGTGACGGAGAACTTACTTGGATGCCCTGGTTTTTGGGGCGCCGAGGATGGACCTTTAGAATTTTGTAAGTATATGGTTTGAAAGTGTGTGTGTTACTGATCAAGGACTTCTGACGTGGGGGGGAGGGGGAGGGATTAATGGGATTTTTTGGGGGAAATATAGAGGTGGCTTTCCTAGTTTTTGTGTAATAACTGTATAAGGTAAACATGTCATGTTGGTCAAGACAGTGGCCGGTTGGGTCATGTTATTATGTATGACAATGTATATAGGATGATGTTATATTTTTTTTGTTTTAGTCACGTGATAAAAGTGACTTAGTGGTTCCCTTATGACATGTAATGTACGGTGTCGAGTTTAGACATGTACTTTGTTGTAGACATGGAGAGACATAATAACCTGTTATGTCTTAATGTTCTAAGGTTGTTTGAATATTCAAAGTTAAGGGGGGAGACAGGAGGGGTAACAGTAGGGCCTGAAATTTAATTTGAGGTATCTATTTAGTAATGTATACTGTTTTTGTCTCTGGTTTGGTATGGAGAAACAGGAGAACTGGAGTAATCCTGGCACGTTTGGTGTCCTATGTGTTATTTTTTGTTACTACACATGTGTGTTGGTATGTGTAGGTATGGAAAAATATAAAAGCTGTACAATATGTAGGGTGCTTTGGGTGGGTTGTGGGTGGGGGATTATGAGGGTACATCTAGGAAGTTACCCTGGAGGAGGTTTAGATTTTCATGTACTGTTTTGTATTAATGAGTGTTGTTGCATATATAGGCTTGTTTAGTTCAGGTGTAATGGAGGTGTATTGTAAAGAAATGTGCTGATTTTTATTATGTTCAGAGGTGTGGTTCTTGGTATGTATAATGTTAAGATTGATACAATTGCAACTTATGTATAATGTGTTTTTTTAATAAAATATATATATAAAAAAAAAAAAAGTAATGGGAAGTTCTCTCTCTTGCAAGAGGGAGCAATAATCCCCGGTATCCCTGAAGGGGGATGCTTCAATGGGACATTCCTGTTCCATAAGGGACATTTGACTTTACCTATAAAGGTGCCATATGGGCATCTCTTACCTGCTGATTCATATCAGCGGGAAGCATAGTTATTTTTCCTAATGGTAGTGGTCCAGTCAACTAGCAGCAGGGTTACCTAACTTGGGACAAATGACCTTTAAATAAGAAAGAACATAAAAAAGAAGGAACACTGCAACAGGCCTACTGGCCCATGCTTGGCAAGTCCAAGTCTCCCACCGACTTAAACCAATGACCCAACCTAGTTATGTCAGGTCACAACCACTTAAGGAAGGAGCACGGCAACAGACCTATTAGCACAAGCTAGTCAGGTCCAACTCACACCCACCCACACCCACTCATATATTTATCTAACCTATGACGTGGCTTATGGCAGTAGTAACAATGATGGGTTGGCGAATCTTGTATCGCGCTCTTTGTTGATTTTGAGACAGGCGTCGTTCTTCATTCGAGTTTCCACCTTCGGACGAAATTCAAAGGTCCTTCCACGATGATCTCTGTCCATACCAGACTGCTGGGAAGAAGAGTTAAGAGACTGCTCGGACAAGGAGCAGTTGGCCCCAAATGTTTCAGCAAACCATACCACGAGCGGGGTAGAACCCGCGATCAGAAAGTCATAAAACCGATGCATTAGCATTGTGCATTTGTAGCCACAGTGGTGCCTATGCTAACCTTCCTATGGTTATTGTGGCCCAGTGACTAGCTCGTTGGTCTGGAGTTTTACGACTCTCTGACCGCGGGTTCTACCCCCGCCCGTGATATGGCTTGTTTGCAATGGTGTCAGCAAGTTCAGGTGCCTCCATAGCAGTTGCCACAAAATAGTTATACAAAATAGTTTTCTAAAATAGGTGAACCTCTGGTCCAATATACCTAGGTGGATGAATCTTATTGAAGCTAGCTGGCCGAGTGGCTTACACGACGGTCTGGAGTTTTGAGACTGACCGCGAGATCGAACCCCACCCATAGTATGGTTTCTCTGGTCCAACTAACTCAATAACATTGTCAAATAAGACCAGTTGCACTAACCCACTGAAATTCGAATGTAATGATATGCACCGAGTACATCAGTTTCCACAACGTTGTAATTATCGAAATCTCCATCACTCAATCCAGCTGTAAATTCCTGCACTTTACCATATAATGTTGTATGAAGCAACGCTCGAGGGGCCATCACAAAGCTCCACCCTAATTGTCGAAAGACTTGAAAAACTGTTCAGACTCAGAATCAAAAAACCGAGTTACTAGCAACACAGATTTTTGGACAGTCAAATTATCTATAGCACGACGAAACTGTCTACTCTCCTTCTCTCTATCACATTTCTCCTTAGCAAAGGCACGTTGCTCCCTGGTGTGCTCAACACTGACTCTACCTAACTCAAGCACTAACCAAGCTGACTCCCCCAATTCACCATCTGCTTCCCCGGATGGAATTGGTTCTCTGGAGTTTGTCCTCCTCCATTACGAAGGTATCAAAGCGGGGATCGGCAATTAATAGCTCCCGTAGCAACTGAAATCTCAGGTTGGAACGTCATGTTACCTGAGTCATCCTTTAATTTGTTGCGTATACAGTCACGAAGCTGTGCAACAGTAAGAGTTCACTGATACTCTATACCAACAGAACGACCAATACGCCAGCAGCGTTGTAGTGAGAGTCTGGGCAAGTTTTAAAGGGTGTATTCAGTCACCAATCACCTAACAGGCATTGGTGGCATAACCCACCAGCACTATAATAAAATGCTAACTTTGCAATATGCTTAACAAAACATGAAGCATTAGCACAAAACGACTTCACAGGTTTGCAATGCAATACTGTAGGCAGGCTCGTACAGACAATGCAGAGACAAACACTTCTGGACAGGCTCCCATATTTTGAACATAGGTGTAGTCTAGTGGTCTGCACACCTGGTTGTAACACGATAACCAAGGCAGAAACGAGGAACCAGCAAATGACAACGGAGAGTAAATACTTATATATTTTCTTCACCAAAGAGCAAGCAATTATATGTACAATATTTACAGAGGATATGTACAGAAAGGCAACTTGCAATCAGGAGACACGGTGAGAACCGTCTTCGATCAGACTTGGAGGTAAGTCTGCCTGTGTTGATTCACGAGTGTCTAACATCATTTCACAACTTTGACGAGCTTCCTTGTGATTGGCTGGTTGAACCAAGGTGTTAGCATAGCAAGGGGGCCCCTCTTGTTATACTCTTAGCATCTGGTTCACTGGTCGGGACGTCATGTCATTATGTGTGTGCGACACCAAGTACAATGTAACATACTCTTAGCATGCCACAAACAGCTATAGCAGGGATCCCTGAATTTTAGTGTTTCTGGGTCTATTTCGTAACTAGCAAAGGTCAGTGAAGAACCACATAAGCCCGAAACAAGGTTCCCAAAGTCAGAAAATAGTACAGACATTGGCGAGGCTCGGACGCAGTACATCTGCCCTTTGAACATGAAGCAACGAGATAAGTAAGACATGTGCAAACGTTAGGTATCTTTTTTCCGAAACATTTTGCTTCTTCAGTCGAATACAGAGGAGGCAGCAGCAGCAGCAGTAAAGATGTAATCAGTCCGTGATGGACTGATTACATCGTCTCTAAATAACAAAAAAGGCACAATACCGTGACTGGAACAATACACACATAACCCGCACCCTATTACTCCACCACTCTCTTGTGCCCTACCCTGTCTGCTGCTTATAAATACCCATTCTACATGTTCTTTGTGTTAGTGTGACTTTGTAAATGGTCCAAGTCGGACCGAAACGTCGTCGTAAGCTCCTCTCTTCTTGTGCGGGTTGTGTGTGTACATCGTCTCTACATCTCTTCTGCTTCTGTTGCCTCTGTACTCGACTCAACAAGTCTACTTCATCGTCTCTACATCTCTTCTGCTTCTGTTGCCTCTGTACTCGACTCAACAAGTCTACTTTGTAGACAAAACATTTCGAAGTAAAGTCACCTGTTATAAATATGCCCTGCTTATCAACGTGTCAGTATTGTATGTTATTGGGAGCCCGCCATGACCACCGCTTCATTACCTGCAGAGAGTTCCAGGGGTCAACGCCCCTGCGGCCCGGTCTGTGACCAGGCCTCATGTTGGATCAGAGCCTGATCAACCAGGCTGTTACTGCTGGCCGCACGCAGTCCAACGTACGAACCACAGCCTGGCTGGTCAGGCACCGACTTTAGGTGCCTGTCCAGTGCCTGCTTGAAGACAGCCAGGGGTCTATTGGTAATCCCCTTTGTATGCTGGGAGGCAGTTGAACAGTCTTGGTCCCCTGACACTTACTGTGTTGTCTCTCAACGTGCTAGTGACATTGTCAGAAGAGCAAGTATCACCTATTTTGTGGTAGCAATTTCAGGTCTCTAGCTCCAGGTATCCTGCCATAGCCGGAAGTTAAGGGTCCAGTCACCCCTTGTGAGCCTTGAAATTCGGAAATAGATTAATTAGCATTCAATAAGTTAGCTAGACTCTGCGTGCACTAGAAGAGGAAATAGCCAGCAGGTTTCAACAATATCCTAGAGAGGGAATACTTTAACAGTCCAAAGGTCTAACACAGCTGAGCTGAGGGAAAGGTTAGGAGGGTAGTAAGGTCAACTGTGCAGGGGCGAAAAACAGACATATCTCTCTCACACCCATATCCACATGCACACACGCACATGCACTGAATACATGTATGCACGCAGTCACACACATATATAACACACATTGAGGCATCCCCAGACATCATAGCACTTGTGGAGACAAAGCTCACAAGAATGTGAACAGATGCGATATTTCTGACTGAATATCAGATCCTGAGGAAAGGAGCAGGAGGAAAGGAGCAGGAGGAAAGGAGCAGGAGGAAAGGAGCAGGAGGAAAGGAGCAGGAGGAAAGGAGCAGGAGGAAAGGAGCAGGAGGAAAGGAGCAGGAGGAAAGGAGCAGGAGGAAAGGAGCAGGAGGAAAGGAGCAGGAGGAAAGGAGCAGGAGGAAAGGAGCAGGAGGAAAGACAGGAGGAAGCAGGAGGAAAGGAGCAGGAGGAAAGGAGCAGGAGGAAAGGAGCAGGAGGAAAGGAGCAGGAGGAAAGGAGCAGGAGGAAAGGAGCAGGAGGAAAGGAGCAGGAGGAAAGGAGCAGGAGGAAAGGAGCAGGATGAAAGGACAGGAGAAAGGAGCAGGAGGAAAGGAGCAGGAGGAAAGGAGCAGGAGGAAAGGAGCAGGAGGAAAGGAGCAGGAGGAAAGGAGCAGGAGGAAAGGAGCAGGAGGAAAGGAGCAGGAGGAAAGGAGCAGGAGGAAAGGAGCAGGAGGAAAGGAGCAGGAGGAAAGGAGCAGGAGGAAAGGAGCAGGAGGAAAGGAGCAGGAGGAAAGGAGCAGGAGAAAGGAGCAGGAGGAAAGGAGCAGGATGAAAGGAGCAGGAGGAAAGGAGCAGGAGGAAAGGAGCAGGAGGAAAGGAGCAGGAGGAAAGGAGCAGGAGGAAAGGAGCAGGATGAAAGGACCAGGAGGAAAGGAGCAGGAGGAAAGGAGCAGGAGGAAAGGAGCAGGAGGAAAGGAGCAGGAGGAAAGGAGCAGGAGGAAAGGAGCAGGAGGAAAGGAGCAGGAGGAAAGGAGCAGGAGGAAAGGTTCAGAGGGGCAGGAGGAGTTGTACTGCTCATCAAAACACATTGAATTTTTGAGGAGATGGGAGGACTAGTCAGAGAGAAAGCAGATGACTACACAGCAGGAACGCTTCAGACTGGGGGTCCAAAGGTGATGATATCAGTGATGTACAACCCACCATTGAACAGCAAGAGATCAAGACAAGTGCGTGGAGGCAGAGACGTTCGTAGCCAAGGACAACAGAGGTATACAGAAGCCAAAGTCAATAGTGCTATATCATGGAAAAAAAATATTGAAGGCAAAGAACTCAGGAAAACAGGTAGGTGAGCTGAATAGCCAGAAATGAATCTGCATGGATAAGGAGGGAGGCCCAGTGGCAATACGAGAATGACATAGTATTGAAAACCATATCTGACCTAAAGTTGTTATTCAGCCACGTCAGGAAGAAAGCAACAGTCAAGGACCAGGTAGTCAGGCTGAGGAAGGGAGAAGAGCTGACAGGGTGCAACCACGAGGTATGTGAGGAACTCAGCTGAAGTTTAAGGAGGTATTCAAAGTGGAGACAGGAAGGCTTTCAGCAAACCGAGGCGGTAGGGTGCACCAGTAAGTGCTGGACACACTACATACAACTGAGAAGGTGAAGAAACTGCCATTTGAACTAGACACCTCGAAGGCAGTGGGTTCGGATAACATCTTTCCTTGGGTCCTGAGAGAGGCAGCAGAGGCACTGTGTGCCAGTAACAACAATCTTCAATAAATCTATCGTAACAAGGCAACTACCTGAGGTGTGGAAGACAGCAAACATAGTCCCAATTTTTAAGAAAGGAGACAGACAAGCAACATCAAAATACAGACCAGTATCACTGACATGTATAGTAGTAGAGCCATGGAGAAGATTATCAGAAGAGTGGTGGAGCACCTAGAAAGGAATGAGCTTATCAACGACAACCAGCACGGCTTCAGGAAGGGAAATCCTGCATCACAAACCTACTGTAGATTTACGACAAGATAACAGAAGTAAGACAGGAGAAGAAGGGGTGGGTAGACTGGATCTTCTTGGACTGTAAGAAGGTTTTCGACACCACACAAGAGACTGGTTGAAAATCTAGAGGAGCAGAAAGAGCAGGAAAAAGGACTGTAATGAATCAGGGAATACCCAACAGGAAGGAAACAAGGTATGTTGGTACATGACGAGGTGTCAGAGTGAGTGCATGTATCGAGTGGGGTCCCACAAGGGTTAGTCCTAGGTCAGGTGCTGTTTCTGGTATATGTAAATGACTTGACGGAAGGGATAGATTTAGAAGTGTCCTTAATCACAGATGATGTGAAACTAATGAAGAGAATTCAAGTGGACGAGGACCAGGTAGGACTAGAAGGGGATCTGAACAGTCTGCAAGCCTGGTCTGACAAATGACTCCCGGAGTTTAACCCCACCAAGTGCAAAGTCATGAAGTTTGGAGAAGGACAAATAAGACCCAGAAGGAGTACAAATTAGTGGGTCAAAGGATGCAAACCTCACTCAAGGAAAAGAATCTTGACATGCTAAGAGTATGTTACATTTACTTAGGTGTACGTCACACACCATATAGACATGCCCTCCCGACTAGCGAACCAGTTGCTAAGGGTATAATGAGCAGGAGCCCCTTTGTTATGCTAGCATCTAGGTTCAACCAGCCAATGAGAAGGAAGCCCGCCAAAGTTGTGAAGCGATGTGGTACACACATTGGCAGACTTACCTCCAAGTCTGGTCGAGTGCAGTTCTCACCGTACCTCTTCCTTGCATTGCCTTACCGTACATATCATCCATAAATATTCTACATATTATTGCTTGTTGTTTGGTGAAGGGAATATAAGAATTTATTCTCCACTGCCTTTTGCTTGGTTTTCGTTTTTACCTTGGTTATCGTGCTACTACCAGGTGTGCAGGCCACTAGACTACACCTGTGTTCACAATAAGGGAGCAATATACCGAGCACATTTCCTGAGGCGCACATCAACCCAATAACTGCTGCAGCATATGGGCGTCTGCCTAACCTAAGAATAGCATTTCGTCACCTCAGTAAGGAGTCGTTCATGACACTGTACACCATTTATGTTAGGCCATACTGGAGTATGCAGCTCCGGTGTGGAACCCACACTTGATCAAACACGTCAAGAAATTAGAGAAAGTGCTAAGGTTCCTAACAAGACTAGTCCCAGAGTCAAGGGGGCAGGGAAATCAACCTGACGACACTGGAGGAATGGAGGGACAAGGGGACATGATAACGACATGTAAAATACTGAGAAATGAATTAAGAAGGTAGACAGAGAGAGAATGTTTCAGAGATATGACACAGCAACAAGGGGACACAGCAACAAGGGGACACAGCAACAAGGGAACACAGCAACAAGGGGACACAGCAACAAGGGGACACAGCAACAAGGGGACACAGCAACAAGAGGACACAGCAACAAGGGGACACAGCAACAAGAGGACACAGCAACAAGGGGACACAGCAACAAGGGGACACAGCAACAAGGGGTCACAGCAACAAGGGAACACAGCAACAAGGGGACACAGCAACAAGGGGACACAGCAACAAGGGGACACAGCAACAAGAGGACACAGCAACAAGGGGACACAGCAACAAGAGGACACAGCAACAAGGGGACACAGCAACAAGCGGACACAGCAACAAGGGGACACAGCAACAAGGGGTCACAGCAACAAGGGATCACAGCAACAAGGGGTCACAATTGGAAGTTGAAGACTCACATGAGTCATAAGGATGTTAGGAAGTATTTCTTCAGTCACAGAGTTGTCAGGAAGTGGAACAATCTGGAGAGTGATGTAGTGGATGATAAAGCTCTTCAATTAACCACAAATAGGTGAGTACACAACACACACAACACACACAACCCACACAACACACACAACACACACAACACACACAACATACACAACACACACAACACACACAACACACACAACACACACAACACACACAACACACACAACACACACAACCCACACAACACACACAACACACACAACACACACAACACACACAACACACACAACACACACAACACACACAACACACAAAACACAACACACACAACCCACACAACACACACAACACACACAACCCACACAACCCACACAACACACACACACAACAACACAACAACACACACAAACACACAACACACAACACACACAACCCACACAACACACACAACACACACAACACACACAACCACACACACACACAACACACACAACACACACAACACACACAACACACACAACACACACAACACACACAACACACACAACACACACAACACACACAACCCACACAACACACACACAACACAACACAACACACACAACACACACAACACACACAACACACACAACACACACAAACACACACAACCCACACAACACACACAACACACACAACACACACAACACACACAACACACACAACCCACACAACACACACAACCCACACAACCCACTCAACACACACAACACACAACACACACAACACACACAACACACAACACACACAACACACAACACACACAACACACACAACACACACAACACACACAACACACACAACACACACAACCCACACAACACACACAACCCACACAACACACACAACCCACACAACACACACAACACACACAACCCACACAACCCACACAACACACATGGAGACCCCCACAACACACTGCAGCGGACAGGGACGTAAGAGCAGACCGGACACACAAAGGAACACGGGGAATACAGTCATGACAGCACCGAGAGAGGATAATGCACCTGTGACAAGGCAATGGGAGACACAGTGGGAGGAGGAAAGGGAGAAGTCGATGTTCATCTATGGCCTGAAGGAAGTCGAAGGAGACACCCACGACAGAAGGAAACAGGAGGAGACAGAACAGATCGATGGTATCATGCTAGCAATAGGGGGAGACTCATCTCAAGTGACAAATTTTTGGAGAATCGGGTGGTACACAAAGGGAAGAAGTCGACCCTCAAGGTAATATTCAAGGCAGAATCAGCACGCACCATGATCCTGCAAGAGAAAGCTCGGCTGAGGACGAACCAGGGTACCGGAAT
>WNWK01028924.1:0-24890 GCA_009830355.1 Cherax destructor | reverse complement strand
TCCTTCCTCGGGAATTCTCAACTGTGCAAGTTACCGACAAGGACTTGCAACTTACTACGATGCACAGTGTGCAAGGACGGCTCAAGGGAGAGGCCCTTGACTCTGCACGTGTCGTTGTCGACTAGCACGTGATCTCCTTCGAAAGCTCTTGTCACATACACCGTAACAGGAGTGAGCGAATTGGCCGACAGTGACGTCATACTTTGTACAGGCAGTAACTCTGCTCGCTGATGCAATGACACGAGTCAGACAGTCGCCTGCCGACAGGGAGACTGCGGCTTGACAACTGTCATCCTCTACAACAGCGAACAGCGCGAGAGTTAGAGTGATGGTCAGAATGGGCGTCCCCAGACTGGGTTTCACTGATAATTGAGCGCTGATGGTCAGGAGGTGACGAGATACAAGCTCTCATATGAGGTTGGTCAGGACAAGAGGCCGACCTCATGGAGGATGTGCGACGGAAACCACGGGTTTCCAATGATTCCAAGCACTGGATGTACTCAGAGACGGAGTGGCAGGTAGTGGAACCCAAGTGTACACCCCAGAAGGGCGCGTCCACTCCGTCGAAATCCGCTTTCCACTTAGCTGGATCTAAACGGATCTTAAGGTCTGCCATGGTCTTGAAACCGATGAGCAAATCGCCTGGGAAGACGATGTCGTCAACAACTAAGAACTTTGCTGACCACTTGTGATCATGGATCGCAAATTCTAAGGTTGTACAACCACGGACCGTGAGAGGGCTACCTGAAACGCCTCGCAATGTCTGAATAGTAGACGGCTCGGTCAGCATGGCTGCATATACCTTTGATATACCTTTGCAGAGTTTCGAGAGTATCTACTCTCTGAGCCCGGCCATGGGCCAGGCTCGTCTGGTGCTTGCCTGGTCAACCAGGCTGTTGCTGCTGGAGGCCCGCTGCCCCACATATCCATCACAGCCTGGTTGATCTGGCACCTGGTGAAGATATTTGTCCAGTTTCCTCTTGAAGGCTTCTACACTGGTTCCAGCCGTGCATGGAGACCAATGTCACGGAAGAGGGTGGAACAGACAATGTTAACCACCGAACCTGTATCAAGGAAATGATGAAGTGTGGACTCAACGAGAGGTCCACACGGGCTGTCATACCGAACGTGAAGGCATGACGGGCCGACAAGGTCTCCGGAGTCCTGGCTGCTAGAGGCTCGACGCTTGGTGAAGCGACTTGACGTCCTGGAAGGTACGGTTCGAGTCTCGACACCAGCGTCGAGGCACTCTGTTTCCGTGCTGTCGGCAAGCGTGTCGCTGCCCAGGGTGGCGAACGCATTGCAGACAGAGACGGCATACAGCGACTCCTACAGGGTGACTATCTCTTTGCGTGATTTTTCTGGCGCGTGTCTTCCCCCAAACTACTGGAGGGGCTCCGGCTAGCTCGGGCTCCGGGCGGGGATCCCTTGCCGTGGTGCGCCGACAAGATGCTGCGCAACTTGTGGCACTCACTGGAGGTATGACTGGATGTATGGTGGTAAACACAATCGCCTTCCCTGTGCTGCACATAGGGACGGTGATTATCACGGCGTGGAGGCTGAGGTTTATAATACAGTGGACCCCCGGCTAACGTTCATTCCAGATAACGTTATTTTCGGCTAAAGGTTGCTTTTTACGTTCAATATTTTTTCGGCTAGCGTTATTTACTCAGCTAACGTTACGTACCAGACCTGTCTGCCCGCTCTGCGCTTGCGCACCTCCTCCCAGGACGCCAGTCCAGCGTTGTTTACACTTGAGTGAACAATACCCAGCGCGCTCTTTCAAGCATTCACAATACATTTGGTGTCTTTTTTGGTGATTTAGTGACTGTCACTGTGAAATAAGTCATCATGGGTCCAAAGAAGCTTCCTAGTGGCACCCCTGTGGTAAAGAGAGTGAGGAACACCATCGAACTGAAGGAGATTGTTGAAAAATATGAGAGTGGCGTACGTGTGGGTGAGCTTGTCAGGATGTACAACAAAAACACAGTTTAGCAGGCATGCAGTGAGTGTAGCAGGCATGCAAGGAGTGTATCAGGCATGCAGGGAGTGTAGCAGGCATGCAGGGAGTGTAGCAGGCATGCAGGGAGTGTAGCAGGCATGCAGGGAGTGTAGCAGGCATGCAAGGGGTGTAGCAGGCATGCAGGGAGTGTAGCAGGCATGCAAGGAGTGTAGCAGGCATGCAGGGAGTGTAGCAGTCATGCAAGGAGTATAGCAGGCATGCAGGGAGTGTAGCAGGCATGCAGGGAGTGTAGCAGGAATGCAAGGAGTGTAGCAGGCATGCAGGGAGTGTAGCAGGCATGCAAGGAGTGTAGCAGGCATGCAAGGAGGTAGCAGGCATACAAGGAGTGTAGCAGGCATGCAAGGAGTGTAGCAGGCATGCAAGGAGTGTAGCAGGCATGCAGGGAGTGTAGCAGGCATGCAGGGAGTGTAGCAGGCATGCAAGGAGTGTAGCAGGCATGCAGGGAGTGTAACAGGCATGAAAGGAGTGTAGCAAGCATACAGGAGAGTAGCAGTAGTGCAGGGAGTGAGGATTCCCTTCCAAACACTAAGCCCTGCCCCTGTCCTCCCTATCTTTCCGATGCCAGCAAGTCTCTTCAATAAAGGTAAGTAAATGTTATTTTAAATGTTTATTTCATTATTTATTTATAAATTTTAAATTGTATGTAGTATTTATGTGTGTTTTCTGTATGTAAAACTATAGTTATTCTTTAAATTTTTTTTTTTGTGAATATTTTTGGATGTCTGAAACGGATTAATTGTATTTACATTATTTCTTATGGGAAATAAGGCTTCGGATAACGTTTTTTTTCGGCTAAAGCTCTAGCTCCTGGAACGGATTAAGAACGTTAGCCGAGGGTCCACTGTACTCAGAACGATAATGACCTTTTTTTACCACAGTTAAAACAGGTAACCACGCGCTTCGTGGGTGGTGGTGATGGCGGTGTGCGCTTATGATGCTTGGACTTAGATGGAGGAGACACTGGCAAAGTCGTCTTGCTAGCCCACCTGTCATAACCTGACTTGCCGTTTTGATTCAGCTTGGTCTGAGGTTTGCTGTTCGTTCTAGCCTTGTGTGCTGATTGCTGGACGGCTGCAGCAAAAGTGACAGGGGGTTGCACAGGCGGCGACACAGGAGTTGACGATTGAGGGACTTGCAAGGGAGTACCAGCAGGGCGACAAGCCTTGTCTTTCTCGCCTCGGCGGTTTTATTTTATCGATGGCATTAAAGGCGCCCAGGATGTGTTCCTTGGGGCCGAGCCCTAATTCGTCGATCCTATCATGGAGATGGAGTGGGGCATCTCTCTGCATGACGCCTCCGGTGATCATGGGGATGATGTTTTCAAGTTTTATACTACCGTCACCAGTGACCACTTGCTATCCTTCATAATGTCAATAAAATCTAACGATGCTCGCTGGAAACGACAGATGCAAGCAAGGGGGCTTTCATCCGGGGATTGGCACTCATTCAAGACGCTACTGACAATGTCAAGGAAATGGCGCTGATGCCTGCGCCGGAAGTAATTACGGAATGCTTCCTTAAGCTTGGGCCATGACTGCAAATCACGCACTTCCACCAAGTCTAAGAAGGAAGTGATAACACTTAGGGATTTGTCCACAGCCACCACGGCAGTGTTAACATAGTGCGCGTCAGTGGGGTTATCGGTTCGTCCCTTAACTGTCGTCTCGACCGATTTGAACCAAGTCTCCAACATACTGGCGCGACCGTCGAACAAAAGGGACGGGCGGGAATGATATGAAGTGCTATTCATGGCCGCGATATGGGCTACTGCCTGGCAAACCGTTGGGAAGGCCTCCCCCTGATAGGACCTAACAGGAGAGGCATCAGTGCCATCTGTGGTAGAAGCTTGGGCACCGCGATGGCCACTGCGTGTCCGAGTCATAGCGTCAGTTACAAGCACAAAATAAGTCACAGAGAAACGGAAAGGGATCAAAGCAAGAATTGATACGCAATCTGCTAGAACTCAACACAGAGTCAGAGAGGACAGAACACAGTGTTACTCAAAACTACTTATTTGCTAACAAATGCGTGAATTACGTCAAAAAAAAAGAATGGTACTCTCTGAAACTCAAGGTAAATTTTGGATACAAGTGAATTAATTGCTGGGGTGTTCACAGAACAAAAACAGAGATAACTGGCAAGAAAATAGCATGAAAATGAATGAACTGTAACAGGTAGCGGAATTAACAAAAGTTTGCAAATTAAAATGAAAACTGGGTATTACACACACTGTACTGCAGTGCAGGCTTGCTCAACACACAGTAAAATGTTGCAGGTGTTGGCAGTTGCAATTAGGTATGGCAAAGAAAAATATGAATTCACTTGCAGCAAGGTAAGGTGACAAAACAATTTATAATATCAGTATACAATGGTACTAAAAACAGTCACAAAAATTTACTGTATCAAGAAGTGCTGAATTTTACACAAAAAGGCAAGGAGTAAAATGCTAAAATGGTAAAAATCAATAATAATAGGGGCAAAAAGTTACAGGTGGCAAATGAGTGTACACTGACACAAGGAAAAAAGTTTGTCAAGCAAATTCTGGGTCAAAAGTATGGAATTTCACAGGTAATTATTGCAATAATGGCAATTAACCCTTTGAGGGTTTTTGACGTACTAGTATGGCTTACATGCCAGGGCGTTTGACGTACTAGTACGCCTAAATTCTAGCGCCCTCAAATCAAGCAGAAACAGGCTGGTAGGCCTAGATATCAGAGAATGTGTCTGTGCGGTCAGTGTGCGCAGTATAAAAAAAATCCTGCACCACACAGTGGATAATGAGGAAAAAAAACTCTGACCGT
This sequence comes from Cherax destructor, assembly GCA_009830355.1. Lineage (NCBI taxonomy): Eukaryota > Metazoa > Arthropoda > Malacostraca > Decapoda > Parastacidae > Cherax > Cherax destructor. The sequence continues at coordinate 20,066 of WNWK01028924.1, read as the reverse complement.
ATTTTTAGTTTAAAACAGCGACTTTGCAGTCTATTTTCCTATGGTATTTATGATTATATTCTCGTTTTTGTGGTCTCATTTGATAGAATGGAAGATATATTAGAGAAATAGAGATAATTTTGATCGGTTTCTCAATGACAAGTACCTAGAAATTGAGCGCAAAGTAGCGAAAATGTTCGATTTTTGGCAATGTTCAAGAGTAAACAAATCACACCACACGTACAATACACATCAACTGGCGACTCTAATATTTTTGCACAAGTGTGCTGATGTCATTTATACCGTTTTTACAATGATGCAGTAGTATACATAATAATAAATCTTCAATTTATTGTGAGAATAAAAATTCAAAATGGAAAGCAAAAGTAATGTAAGAGGGGCCTGGAAACGTGACTAATGGACAGATAAAATGTTATTTGAGTGCCAGGAATGTCTGTCTCGTTTATTCTGGACCCTATTTTGAAATTGGCATCTTTTGAAATTTGTGTGAAATTGGACAAATTGCCAATTTCGGACCACCTTATTGGGTAGTTGAAATCGGTAAATTGGCAGTTTCTTGTACTCAATCGATAGAAGAAATAGAGTTCTAGCGAAATAGCTATAATTGTAGTAGACTGAAACATTGGAATTTGCCGAAAATAGGGCTAAAAGTCGGCGAAATCGCCGATGCGTAAATAACATCGATACCGCTAACTTCGCGAGAGCATAATTCCGTTAGTTTTCGATCAAATTTCATAATTTTGGTGGCATTATGATCGGAAAAAGATTCTCTATCATTTCATAAGAATTTTTTTTTTTTTCCGAAAATGTTTCGACCCTGAGAGAGAGTTAAGAATCGGGGTCTCGACCCTGAAAGGGTTAAGCAGGTTCCTGAAAATTCAAGGGCAGGAACTGATAATGCACTCAATGACAGGGCATAAACATTAACAGAATGCAATACACAGGTGAATGGGCATAAACAAAAATATGGCAAAGAAATAATATAGAGAAAAATTAAATTGAGACACTGGAGAAAATGTAGGTGTCTAGTCACAAGTTGTTGAATTCAAGCAGAATAAAACTGACACTGGCAAGTATTAAAATAACACTTTGAACACACTAACACAACAGAACTGTGCAGGGTTGTCAACAATTTGTGGCTAGCTTGCAGGTGCAACAATCAAAATAATAGCAGACAGATATGACTTGCAATTAAAAAAAAGAATATCTATATATATATATATGGGTAGCACAATGAACAACTTTGAGCAGGAACAATTAATAATTAGGTGAGAGGCTAGGTGCAGAATAATGCACTAGGATTTAAAGATGCAAAAATGAGTGTGCAAAATGCAACAATGTTGCTGAATAATCGCAATTTACACAAAAATGTGCACTGCAACTGGAACTGAAAAATTCACTGAAAGTATGGGCTTCAGTGATGACTATACTTGGTGCAGGGCAATTAAATAATGTCACAAACTCTTAGAAAATGCTAGACAGTCACTGTTTACTTAGCTTTGATTGTCGATGAAGAGACACAAGTAGGCAGGTGTGTACTGGTGGCTGTATGAGCACTGGTGAACTTCTATGGGGTCTTCTTGAAGGTAATAATCTTGTGCAACGCTTGGTAAGAACTGGAAAGGGGTCATAGGACTCTGTGAAAATGAAGGATTTTAATAAAGAGCACAGAAACTCGCCAGCTGAGCGCGGCGTTGTTTACACTGGGGTCGGTGTCTGAATGCGCTGCTGACTGTGGCTTTGGAAGCGCAGACGGACTCGGGGAAATGAAGCAACAAACTAGGCGGGGTGCCAGGCTATGAAACTGAAGGGCTTCCCCAAAGTATAAAAAAAAAATTACTTTACGGTTTTCACTGGGGGAAAAACAACATTTTAAATAACTGCTGTGGCTGGAGTGTGTTGATTGCAGAACGACGAGGCGCGGGAGCAAACAGACGCCTGGCTTGGCGTGGCGACAGACGCCTGGCTTGGCATGGCGTGGGCAAACTGGTTTCCCACGTATTCAAGCCGGGGGTGGCGTCTTGAACACGGAGAACAACACACAGACGGCGAACTGGAACAGGGAGCGTAGAATCGTAGTAGCAGGAGGGGGTGGAGAGGCGGTGAATGGAGTCGGGAGGGTAGTCACGCGTGGCACACAACACCAACCACCCAAAACAACCCCACCTCGCGTCTCTTGTAGCTGTAGGAATGGCGTAGAAACGGTGGAGGATGCAGAAGGGTGCAGGAGAACACTGGAGAACTGTAGAGGGGAAGTTGAACACACGTGACTGCAAGGCTCGAGGCTGATGCTGCGATGACTAAGTCCCGATTTTGTGGAGAAAAAATCAAGGACGATGATCTGACTCAGGCACCCACGAGACACTGGAAGCTACGGATGATGCTATAAGCCAGCAGATGACCTGGATATGGCTGGCTTGGTCGGATGATCGACTGGTCGGTGGGTCCCCTTCACGCTACCCTCTGCCGTGGCCCACCGCTATCACCATTGTTATCGCCTATCTTAACTAACTTGACGGAACACCGGGAGCAGAATGGTAGCGTAGGTAAAGTGATACGGCTGTAGACTAGGCTTGGGTTTATTGTTGAATAGGGCAAGTGTACCCGAGGATACAGAGGGTATGTGAGGAGACCGGGAGCCAGCTGGGTAGGACCTGTCTCAGTGAAGTAGGTCGCCAGAGTGAGAAAGAAACATGGCTGTCCAGCCTGACCTTGATAGGCCTATAGATGGCAGCACCGTAGTGCTGCGCAGTTTGAAAGAGCCTATGAATAGGCTGTTTACACTGTGACGAGTGGGGTTCCACAAGGGTCAGTCCTGGGATCGGTACTGTTTTTGGTATATGTGAATGACATAATGGAAGGGATAGACTCAGAAGTGTCCCTGTTTGCAGATGATGTGAAGTTAATGAGAAGAATTATATCAGTCGAGGATCAGGCAGGACTACAAAGAGACCTGGACAGGCTACAAGCCTGGTCCAGTAACTGGCCCCTTGAATTTAACCCTGCCAAATGTAAAGTCATGAAGATCGGGGAAGGGCAAAGAAGACCGCAGACAGAGTATATTCTAGGTGGCCAAAGACTGCAAACCTCACTCAAGGAAAAAGATCTTGGGGTGAGTATAATACCGAGCGCATCTCCTGAGGCACATATTAATCAGATAACTGCTGCAGCATACGGGCGGCTGGCAAACCTAAGAATAGCGTTCCAATACCTCACTAAGAAATCGTTCAAGACTCTGTACACCATATACGTCAGGCCCATACTGGAGTATGCAGCACCAGTTTGGAACCCACACCTGGTCAAGCACGTCAAGAAACTAGAGAAAGTGCAAAAGTTTGCAACAAGACTAGTCCCAGAGCTAAGGGGATTGTCCTACGAAGAAAGGTTAAGGGAAATCGGCCTGACGACACTAGAGGACAAGAGGGTTAGGGGAGACATGATAACGACATAAAATACTGATTGGAATAGATAAGGTGGACAGAGACAAGATGTTCCAGAGAGGGGACACAGAAACAAGGGGTCACAATTGGAAGTTGAAGACTCCTATGAGTCAAAGGGATGTTAGGAAGTATTTCTTCAGTCATAGAGTTGTCATTAAGTGGAATAGCCTAGAAAGTGACGTAGTGGAGGCAGGAACCATACATAGTTTTAAGATGAGGTTTGATAAAGCTCATGGAGCAGGGAGAGAGAGGACCTAGTAGCAATCAGTGAAGAGGCGGGGCCAGGAGCTATGACTTGACCCCTGCACCCACAAATAAGTGAGCGCGCTCGCACATGCGTGCACACGTGCACACACGCACACACACACGCACACACATGCAAACACATGCACACACACATGCACACACACACGCACACACATGCACACACACACACACGCGCACACATGCACACACACACGCGCACACATGCACACACACATGCACACACACATGCACACACACATGCACACACACATGCACACACACATGCACACACATGCACACACATGCACACACACACATGCACACACACACACACACACATGCACACACACATCACACACACACACACACACACACACACACACACACACACACACACACACACAGAGTGGGTGGTACCCCTAGTTTCTGCCACCTCCCAACTCGAAGAATTATGTAAGTGTATTATTGTAAGTGCTTTTGTAAGTGTATTTTTGGGGGTCTGAAACGGACTATCTAATTTACATTATTCCTTATGGGAACAAATTCGTTCAGTAATTGCACTTGAACAGCCTCCTGGATCGAATTATGGCCGAAACTCAGGGTTCCACTGTATTTATATATATATAAATTGGGGTACAGTTGTAAGTTTTACTGGTACATTACCTATAGAAATGTGTACAGTATCGTATACTGTATGTAGTTATGAGTTTTCATACTGGTACATGTACAGTGTGTTGTGTGCAGGTAATTACTAATGACATTTTTATCTATCTTGTTTATGCTGCTCTCTGCAGGGTCTTAGACAAGGAAAGGACTGCAAAACCCACTTCAAATGTGTAAGTGATGGACAGCTCAAGGCATCCAGTTAGGGCTGTACTGGTTAATGTTTATTTTATGAATGCTCCTTAATATTGGCTGGTTACAAAGGAAAGCATATATCTTTTATTATTTGCAAGCTAAGGTCTGTTTTCCTTACTATTTTTTTTATATAATTTAAACAGATTAGTTTAGAAAGCATATGTTGTAAATGGACTTGGTGGTTAAAAACAAGAGAGAGAATATGTTACAAACTAACAGATAAAGTAACTTTTATTTCCAAGATTGGTTATGCATGGCATTTCAGGCAAGTTAAAACTTAAGACTACTAGAATGTAATATACATACAGAACATTGTGGTAGACCGTCATTTAACACGGTAGTTACGTTCCTGAAAAGGCCGTGTTAGGTAAAACCGTGTTAAATGAACTGAATAACTTATGGAAAAAAATAGGGTTATGTTCCTGTGAGCCCCAAAAAAGCCAAACAACTTTTTTTTAGGTCACCACATCTTACAAAAATAATAGTGAATATGTAATTGTAGTTCATTGTTGTGATGTATTATGTTGTTTTTACTGCATAAGATTACAAATGCAACAGAAATAGTAGTATTCTTACCTTAAGGACCCAGTCCACCAAATGTACCATGTATTTTTATTTTCGTCCGATTTTTTTTTATTTTTGGTGTACGTTTAGAAGCATATAAGTTACATAATATGGCAGTTTCAATAAGATTGGCCAACAAACAACTGAGAAAAAAAATGTTTAGTGATTTTGACAAATGGCACAACGTATTGCACACATTGGCACTATAAGTGGCTCTTCCGACAATCCACACTGTTAGAATACGTCTAAAACTAATGTTTGCTGAATGCAATTAATCTAATATACCTTATTTTTGTTCTGAAAAAAAAAAAAAATTGGTACGCTTTTTGGCATTCACCAAAATATCTGCCTTTTACCCCCCCACAAAATCAAAAATATTTGAGATATTCCAAAAAGTACTTCAGCCTTAATTAAAACACACTTATATTGTCTGTTTCAATCCAATCATTATTAATGGTAAAACTGCAAAGCAATAGGCGAAAATCTTGCTTTCGAGATATTCAGGTGAACGCGCGGACTAGCAAATTACGTCAGAAAAGTACCAAAAAATTCACGAAAATCACGCTATTTTGGGCTTCTCTTTGCAATGTAAGTGATTTCTTATTGTTTCCCGTGTATGAAACACCGTTTTCTTTAGTTCTACCGAGGTAACATAGAAAACTCTTCTCTTATAGTCGGTAACACTTCTTCAAGGCCACCACCACCTTCCAGTATAAACTATACAAATATTATTATTTTGGCCTGCTTTTTTATTCGTTTATCTTATTTATCTTATGCATAATATCATTAATGAATAAATGATATAAGCAGAAAAAAGGTATTAGCAATAATAGCGTCAGTATAAGACATTTTATGAGCGGCGGTCAGACTGACGACATAGATAAAATCGATAAATGGTGTGTTGCATCATCATGCAAGCTCCGCCCACTTCTAATATAAGCCCCTCCTACACTGTAATGATGTTAAGTGGTAAATTTAGTGTATTATGAAGAAAAATAGACAGAAAATTAAAAAAACAATCAAAAAAAAATATAAAAAGATTTGACCCTAAAACGCATAGATTATGCATCATATTGTAACCAGGCGGGTCGCCACCAGACATGTTTCAAGTAGCTATAATTTGCTTTAGAAACATCATATTATGATGGGGTTTTCACCAAAATGTTGCCAAATACTTGTACTATTTTTTCTGTAAACAAAACCCAATATCATATTTTTTCAAATAATTCTCATGACGCGCGAGAATTTGGCGGACTGGGTCCTTAAGTTGTGGATGATTGTGGAGAGTGGAGAGTTATGCTGTGGCCCTACTGGGCTGGGGTGGATGGTAGAGGTTCTCGTACTGAAGCCGATGGTTGTACTGGAGTGTGCATAAATTCTTTAAGGGATTTCTGTTCGATTTTAACCTACAGTACATTATACAATTGACGGTAAGGCATCAGGTGCTCTAGACACCGTTTCAGGGTCTTCAGTGAAAAAGTCTAACATAAAGTCATTCAGTAAGTCACTTAAGTTATTCAGTCAGTAAGTCATTCATTCAGTCAGTCAGTCAGTCACACAAACTCATATTTACCTCATTTTATGTGTACAAAGTGACACTTTATTAAGGCCACAGATTATCTTTTGTCTAATATACAGTGGTCCTCTGCCTAACGAGCACCCTGGAAATCGTACAGTTATGTAAGTATAATATTGTAAGTGCTTGTGGAAGTGTATTTTTGGGGGTCTGAAATAGACTAACCTACTTGACATTATTTCTTAAGGAAGTAAATTCATTCGGTAATGGCACTTGAGCAGGCTTCTGGAATGAATTTTGCTCGTTAGGTGGGGGACCACTGTATCTGTTTTCTTCGTTAATTCTAAGACTTAAATGCTTATACCTTTTCTTGCCACTTTCATCAACACTGGTATGCATACTGGGTGTCATGATTGCTTGGCAGATGCAAGATATGGTAATTAAAAGGTTAAAACAATTCACAAACACTGCTAGCTTGTAGGAGAGAAGAGAAACTGGACATGTATGAAATACGAATGTTGGGATGGTGGTGTCGGGGGGTGACAGGGGATGGCGGGAGGTCTCGCCCGCTGATCCTTAATAAGGTGGCCACTTGAGGAAAAGGGAATTTTTTTCCCCCTCCCGCACTCTGAACCGTGTTAAATTAATTTTATGACGTGTTACATAAAATTGTGCCGCAATTCTTCAATCGTGCTATACCCGAATCGTGCCAAATAAACTCGTGTTAAATGACGGTCTACTGTAATTTAAACAGATTAGTTTAGAAAGCATAGGGTGTAAATGGACTTGGCAGTTAAAAACAAAAGATGGAATATGTTACAAACTAACAGATAAAGTAACTTTTATTTCCAAGATTTTATTTACAAGATTGGTTATACATGGCATTTCAGGCAAGTTAAAACTTAAGATTACTAGAATGTAATATACATACAGAACATTGTGCAAATGTGTATACTAAGATATTAAAGAGACTCGTAAGATAAAAGTAATTCTAATGAATATAACAAACAACCAGCCTCGTAAACTGCTATCTCAGATTTAGTAAAGATATATGATAGGGTGGATGGGGAGCAATGTGGCAAAGTTGCTAATGCATAGAATAGGTGGATGGTTGCTAATAGTGTATAAAAGAGGGAAGGGGACTATATTCTAGTTAAAGCAGAACTTTGACAGAAATGAGTGATGTCACCATGGTTGTTTAATATACATTGTATAGAAAAGGTTGTGAAAGAGGTTAATGTAAGGTCATTGAGAAGAGGTGTAATATTAAATGATAAGGAATCTAATAAAGTGGAAGTTGTCACAGTTGCTCTTTAAAGGCAACACTTCTTTTGAAAGTTCTGAAGAAAGTTGCAAAGGTTGGTGAAGGAATTTGGAAGGGTGTGTAAAAGAATAAATAAAATAAATAAAATATTTATTTCTTTGCAAGGGTTACAATGTGTTTACATATAATAATATGATTGGAGCAAAGAAAGCCACTATCATGCCGAGACATTTCAGGCAGACAAACATAATCTTAAAGAGCAAGGTGATGAGGGGTAACAATATGTTTAAACAATGAAAGATTGAATATCAGATTAGAGGGAGGAAGTATGGAGGGAGCAAATGTATTGAAGTATTTGGGAGTGGGCTTGTGACAGATAGGGTTATGAAATATAACATGAATCATAGTTAAAACATAGATTGTAGAGGCATCTGTGGTAAGTTTATGGATACAATAAAAAGGAAATGTACCAGAGTATAATGGTATATCAAGCCTTTTAGATGGGTGTAAGGCATGGGCTTTAAGTATTGCAGCAAGGCATAGGCAGTCCAGATACCATGTTTGAGAGCACTGTATAGCATGAATATTATGCAGATAATTCTAAGCATAGAAATCAAAAGACAGTGTTGGGTTATGAATGGTTTAATTCAGATGATGGGGAAGGGATTGTTGAGGTACTTTGAGTATTAAGAGGTGATGGATCGGAAAAAGATGACAGAGGAGGTATAAATGCGGGATGGAAGAAAGGAGGTGCAGATTTATCCCAAGAAGAGTTGGAGAGAGGGTGTGAAGGTTTTAAATGGTAGGGTCTCGAGCATTAAGCAAGCCTTTGGAAACATACAGCTTCTCACTTAACGATCTACTCGTTTACCGATGACTCGGACTTACGACGGGCTCTCTGACCAGTATGCATACCTAAATAATTATATTAGAGCTGATTTCCTCTATTCTGTTTATTACAATATACAATACACTGCTGTATAAACATTTAAAAATATACCAGAAATGTTATAAATGGTGCAAAGATGAAATTATAACAATATCAAAGATAATTGACAGAAACCCACTACCATTATAGTATGTTCCTGGCTTAGCAATGAATTCGTTTACCAATGTGGTCTTAGGAACAGAACTTTGTTGTTAAGTGAGGAGAGGCTGTATTAGATCAAAGTGAAGAGAGATGAGGTTTTTAGGATATGATGTGTAGTTGGAGTGTGAGCAAGGTAATATTTATGAAAGGATTCATAGAAATTGGTTAGCCAAACTTGAGTCCAGGAAGTGTAAGTACAGTTCCTGCACTCTAATAAAAGGGTGTAAATGTTAAAATTCAATCTTTGGAGTTGTGATGACTGCACATTTTTGGGAAGCCATATATTGAATGAATGATGCTTATCATTTTTTTTTTTTGGGGGAGGGGTTATTGGCACACTATCTTGGTGGGAGATGGCCACTTAGGTAAAAAAAAATATTTCACCACATTGTGGCATAGCTCTACCCTATAAAATTCTTTTGTATGTACAGTGGACCCCCGAGTTTCGGTCATAATTCATTCCAGAAGGCTGCTCAAGTGCCATTACCGAACGAATTTACTCCCTTAAGAAATAATGTCAAGTAGGTTAGTCCATTTCAGACCCCCAAAAATATACTTACAAAAGCACTTACAATATTATACTTACATAATTGTACGATTTCCAAGGTGACCGAAACTCAGGGGTCCACTGTATTATATCCTTGTTACTAGTTTCTACATACCCATAGTACAGTACAGTAGCATGTTGTCATTTTGTGATTTTTAATTTCAACTATGTCCTGGAGGATTTCAAAAGGTTTGTCTTGATAACTTAGCTTGATAGCTCTGAATATAGTTGTATTATTATTATTATTATTATTATTATTATTATTATTATTATTATTGCACGAGTTCCTTGCTTAAAATGATATGTGCTGGACCCAGAATTTTATCGATTCCTCTAGTGTTTATAATTTACTAGTATGTAGCTCTTTTAACAACTAATACTTTTAATATTTCAGTGGTCAGCCAGAGGTGACAACCACCACTACCTCCTACAGTGTTGATTACGGCCCCCACACCACTAACGGTCATCATCACGACTCTCCTGACACCTCCAGACACTCTGTGTCATCTGCAGGCCAAGATAGCACACAGTTGGTTTCTCGAAAGCAGACACAACACACTACACAACAGGTTCGATAGTTTACTGATGGGTTTTTAAACATATAATTATTTGATTAATCTTACATATGCTATACAGTGCTCTTCCAAATACATGGGGGCAGGGGAGGAGACTTTTGTAAAGGTTCCCTCTAATCCAGAAACTGGTGAATACAGCACCACTAAATGTTATCCGTATTTTGTAATTAGTTTTTTCAGAGGTCTAATTTTTTAAATACATATTGCACTTAGTTAATATTTAAAAGTGAAAAAAAGGGTGATTCACTTTATGGCAATTTTTGCTTACTGCAGTAGCCTGGAACCTAACCCGTCATTTAGATGGTACAGGAGAAGAAAAAGGGGTTACTGAATTGCTGAAAAACACAAATATGTTGCAACAGAGGAGAGATAGCCTTAACCGAGAGATCACTGAATTAGAGCAAAAACTTAAGATGTCATACCTGACAGAAGAAGTACAAAGGGAACAAAGAGCCATACAGGATATTGCAAGAAACCCAAAATATTTCTATTCCTATGCAAAATCCAAGCTAAGAACTACCTGTAGAATTGGGCCATTATTGATAGGAGATTCGTATACTGACGATGAACAGGAAATGAGTGAAATCCTAAAGGAACAGTATGAGTCAGTGTTCAGCAACCCACTAAATGACAGCAAGGTAGAAAATGCAGAAATATTTTTCACTCCAGCAGAAGGCTGCGCAGACCACCTAACTGACATTAGTACAAATCCCATAGATTTCGAAAAAGAAATGGACAACATGCCCACTCACTCAGCACCTAGATCAGATTCATGGAATGCTTTATTTATAAAGCAGTGCAAAGTACCATTAGCAAGAGCCCTTAGTATTTTGTGGAGAAAGAGCTTAGATCTAGGTGAAATACCGGAGGCCTTAAAGAGTGCAGACATAGCTCCTTTGCATAAGGGAGGTAGTAGAGCACTAGCTAAAAATTACAGACCAGTAGCCCTCACTTCTCACGTCATAAAAATCTTTGAAAGAGTGATGAAACGGCAGATTACAAACTTCATGGACCAGCACAACCAACATAACCCGAACCAGCATGGCTTCAGAGCGGCGATCATGCCTGTCACAGTTGCTGAACCATTATGACAGAATTACGGAGGCATTGGAGGACGACCAAAACGCAGATGTGATTTACACAGATTTTGCAAAGGCGTTTGACAAATGCGATCATGGAGTGATAGCGCACAAAATGAGGGCCATAGGCATTACTGGGAAGGTAGGCAGATGGATATTTGAGTTCCTAACACACAGAACACAAAAAGTAGTAGTGAACAGGGCAAGATCCAGCATCAGTGAGGTCAAAAGCTCAGTGCCCCAAGGCACTGTCCTGGCACCTCTACTGTTTCTCATCCTCATAGCAGACATAGATAAAAACATCCAGCACACTTTTGTATCATCATTTGCAGATGACACTAAAATAAGCATGAAAGTCACTACGGTAGAAGACACTGAAAAATTACAGGAGGACATAAGCAGAGTCTTCCAGTGGGCAGTGGAGAACAACATGACGTTCAATGGTGATAAGTTTCAGCTGCTTAGGTATGGAAAAAATGAAGAACTCAAAAGGAACACTATATACAAAACGCAAGAGGGTCACCACATAGAACGAAAGGAACATGTTAAGGACTTGGGAATAATTATGTCTGCTGATCTGTCTTTTAAAGACCATAACAAGACAAAGATCACAACAGCCAGGAAGATGACGGGGTGGGTATTGAGAACTTTCAAAACAAGGGAAATAATGCCGATGGTGACACTCTTCAAATCGCTAGTGCTCCCTCACTTAGAATACTGCTCTGTGCTGACGGCCCTGTTCAGGGCAGGAGAAATATCAGAGCTGGAACAAATTCAGAGATCGTTTACGGCTCACATTGAGCCATTGAAATATCTAAATTATTGGGAACACCTTCAAGTCTTGAACATGTACTCATTGGAGCGGAGGAGAGAGAGGTACATGATAATATATACTTGGAAAGTACTTGAGGGCCTGGTCCCAAATCTGCACACTGCCATAACATACTGGAGTGAGAGATATGGGAGAAAGTGTAAAATAAACCCAGTGAGGAGCAGGGGTGCGGTGGGGACAATACGGGAGCACTGTATTAACCCTTTGGGGGTCGGTGCCGTACTAGTACGTTTTACGAGCAGGGGTTGGTGCCGTACTAGTACGCCCAAATTCTAGTGGCCTCAATTTAAGCAGAAAACGTCTGGTAGGCATACATATGAAAGAATGGGTCTGTGTGGTCAGTGTGCGCAGTATAAAAAATCCTGCAGTACACACTGCATAAGAGAGAAAAAAACTGACCGTTTTTTCGATTAAAACAGCGAGTTTGCAGTCGATTTTCGTATGGTTTTTATTGATGTATTCTCGTTTTCTTGGTCTCATTTGATAGAATGGAAGATATATTACAGAAATAAAGATGATTTTGATTGGTATGACAATGACAAGTACCTTGAAATTGAGCTCAAATTAGCGAAAATGTTCGATTTTGACGATGTTCAAGAGTAAACAAATCACACCATGCCTCCAATACACATCAACTGGCGAGTCTTATATTCATGCACAAGTGCTCTGATATTATTTATACCATTTTACAATGATGCAGTTGTATACATAACAGTAAATCTTCTATTTTTTTTGAGAATAAAATTCAAAATGAAAAGCAAAAGTAATGGAACAAGGGCCTGGGGACGTGACTAATGAACAGAGAACATGTTATTTTAGTGCCAGGAATGTCTGCCTTGTTTACTCTGGACCCTATTTTGAAATTGGCATCGTTTGAAATTTGTGTGAAATTGGAAAATTGCCATTTTCTGACCACTATTTTGGGCAGATGAAATTGGTAAATAGGCGGTTTCTTGTACTCAATCGATAGAAGAAATAGAGTTCTAGCGAAATAGCTATAATTGTAGGAGACTGAAACATTGGAATTTGTCGAAAATAGGGCTCAAAGTGGGCAAAATCGCCGATGCGTAAGTGTCATGGCTACCGCTAACCGCGAAAGCATAATTCCGTTAGTTTTCGATCAAATTTCATAATTTTGGTGGCGTTATGATCGGAAAAAAATTCTCTATCATTTCATAAGAAAAATTAATTTTTTTTCCAAAATTTTCGACCCCAGGAACACTTTCCTGAGAAGGCCTGTCGACCCCCAAAGGGTTAACATCCGGGGTCCCAGACTATTCAACATCTTACCAGAAGATATCCGAAACATGGCTGGAACCAGTGTAGAAGCCTTCAAGAGGAAACTGGACAAGTATCTTCATCGGGTGCCAGATCAACCAGGCTGTGATGGATATGTGGGGCAGTGGGCCTCCAGCAGCAACAGCCTGGCTGACCAGACAAGCACCAGACGAGCCTGGCCCATGGCCGGGCTCAGAGAGTAGATACTCGAAACTCTTCAAAGGTATATCAAAGGTATAAAGGTACCATAAGTAAGGTAAGGGTATACCTTTGATGAGTTCCAAGAGTTTTTCTACTCCCATAACCTAGCAATGGGCTAGGCTTGTCTGGTACTTGCCTGATCAACCAGGCTATTGCTGCTTGTGGCCCACTGACCACATATCTATGACAACTTGGTTAATCTGGCACCTGATGAAGATACTTGTCCAATTTTATCTTGAAGACTTTTACATTTGTCTCAGCAGTGTTTCTGATATCTTCTGTAAAAATGTTGAATAGTCTGTGGCCAGTGATGTTAATACAGTGTTCCCTTTTTGTGCCCACTGCACCCCTGCTTTTAACTGGGTTTATTTTGCACTTCCTTTCTTATCTTTCACTCCAGTACAGTAGGGCCCCACTTTTCGGCGTTCCGTTAATACAGCGAGTTCAAATTATGACCAAAACTTTCTATACGCCGAGCGGTCTTTCAAATATGGCGCGTGCCACCCTGTTTGTTTACATTTTCCGTGAGCACATCTCTCTATTATGTAATAATCACTCTTGGGCACATTAAATGTCCTATTTTACGTCAATATAAACAATTTCATTAATCCATCTATGATATTTTCTTCAAAATTATATAAGAAACACGTTACATAGCATATAAACATGCTGTATATGCTATGGAGGTGTTGTTGCCGGGCGGAGGGAAAGCATTACGTAATAATAATAATAATAATGATAATTTTTATTTCTTCACAATTTTACATAGAGATTTACATAGAAGTGCAAGGAGAGCCACTGACATGCCAGGGCATAACGGGCAGCTTAATCTAAAAACTTATGATACTAATAATAATCACTCTTGGGCAAATTAAATGTCTTATTTTATGTTTATATAGACATTTTCATTAATCCATCAATGATATTTTCTTCAAAATTATATAAGAAACACGTTACAAAGCATATAAATACAGTGGTACCTCGACTTACGATATTTTTTCATTCCAGAATGCTGTTCAAGTGCCATTACCAAACGAATTTATCTCCTTAACCCTTTGACTGTTTCGGTCGTATATATACGTCTTACGAGCCACTGTTTCGGACGTATCAATACGCCTAAATTCTAGCGGCTTCAAATCAAACGGGAGAAAGCTGGTAGGCCCACATATGAGAGAATGGGTCTGTGTGGTCAGTGTCGCAGTATAAAAAAATCCTGCAGCACGCAGTATGTAATGAGAAAAAAAACTCCGACCATTTTTGGATTAAAACGCCGACTTTGAGGTGTATTTTCGTATAGTATTTATGGTTGTATTCTCTTTTTTATGGTCTCATTTGATAGAATGGACAACATACCACAGACATAAAGATGATTTTGATTAGTTTTATGATGAAAACGACCTTGAAATTGAGCTCAAAGTAGGAGAAATGTTCGATTTTTGCAAATGTTCAAGAGTAAACAAATCCCGCCACGCGTCAATACACATCAATTGGCGAGTCTAATATTCTTTCACAAGTGCACTGATATTATTTATTTCATTTTTACAATAATGCAATAGTCTGCATAACGTAAATCTTCTATTTTTATGTGAATAAAAATCAAAATAGAAACCAAAAGTAATATAAGAGGGCCTAAAGACGTGACTAATGAACAGATAACATCTTATTTTAGTGCCAGGAATGTCTGCATTGTTTATTCTGGACCCTATTTTGAAATTGACAACTTTTTTATTTTCCATGAAATTGGCTAAATTGCCAATTTCTGATCACTTTATTGGGTAGTTGAAATCAATAAATTGGTGGTTTCTTGTACTCAATCGATAGAACAAATGGAGTTCTAAATAAATATCTATGAGTTTGGTCAACTGGAATAATGGAATTTACCGAAAATAGGGCTCAAAGTCGGCAAAATTGCCGATGCGTATATATTGCTGAGATCACTAACTTTGCGAGAGCGTAATTCCGTGAGTTTTCAATCAAATTTCAAACTTTTGGTGTCTTTACCATCGGGAAACGATTCTCTATCATTTCATAAGAAAAAATAATTTTTTTTTTTTTTTAAATTTTGCGACAACAGGAGAGCACTCAGGATTGAGGGTTGCGACAGTCAAAGGGTTAAGAAATGTTGTAAAATAGACTAGTCCTTTTAGACCCCCAAAATTACACTTACAAAAGCATTTAAAAAAATAAACTTACATAAAAGGGTGAGTTTGGGGACCATCGTAAGTCGAGGTACCACTGTATTTTGTTTATATGGGTACCTGGGTGATGGTAGACTGGTGTGGGTCACATCCTGGGACAAAACTGACCTAATTTGCCCCAAATGCTCTGCATAAAAAGCGACTTTCTATATCGTAGTATGTCATTAATGTTAGCTAGACCTGTATACCTTGTACATGTACTTGTAGAAATAAAGATATGTATTATATTATTATATTACAGTGGACCCCCGAGTATCGGCCGACTCGTGTTTCGGTCGCTTTTTTCGGCCCAATTTTGGCCCGACTATTGGCCATTCCCCATGTTTCGGCCTGGGTACCAGACCTGTCTGTCTGCCCATGCTTGAGCGCGTCCCCGCGCAGGCATCGTGAGCCAGTCTAGCTTTGTTTATCACAATAAATTCATTGTGTTTAGTGCTTGTTTATTGATTGTGACTGTGAAATAAGCCACCATGGGCCCAAAGAAACTTCATAGTGGCAGCCCTTTGGTAAAGAAAGTGACAAACGCGATAGAATTGAAGAAAGAAATTGTAGCAAAGTACCAAAGTGGAGAAGGAAGAGAGGGGAGAATGTGTCTTCTTCAATTATTCACTGATTCTACGATATGTACAATACTAAAGCAGCATGAGTCGATAAAGGCTATAGCACCAGCCAGTGATAAAGTGTAGCATTAACAGTGTAGCAAGTAAGTTAAGCGATTAAGCGATAGAAAAATGACGACACAAAACTCAATTCTTACATTGTTGTTTGAGGAATATAGGGGCACTGAGACCAATGCTGCCCTCTGCCACCATCTCTTGCAAGGCAAGTGTAAATATTTCTTATTTATAAATTAGTGTAAATATTTCTTATTTATAAATTATGTACATTGTTTCAGTGTGAATTAGTGGTGGTGGCCTGCTGCCTCCACCACCAGCAGTATATGTATGGCTTATGGTCAGTGGCTCTTATAAACCCAACAACAATAACACACTACCACCAGTCCTCACATTCGTAATGACATATTTTATTCATTCTAGAGTATATACAGTGGTCCCTCGACTGTCGGTCTTAATCCGTTCCAGGAGCTAGACCTCAACACAAAATAATGTAAATACAATTAATCCGTTCCACCCAAAAATATTGACAAATTTATTTTTTTTAAAGAATAAATACTATAGTTTTACATACACAAACTAACATTATTAACACAAAATAATAATAAATACATAAATATTAAATAACATAATAATAAATAACATTTACTTACCTTTATTGAAGAGAGTTGCTGGCATCTGGAAGATAGGGAGAAGGACAGGGGGAAGGGTTAGTGTTTGGAAGGGAAATCCCCACTACCTGCCTTCCTGCTACACTCCCTGCATGAATGCTAAACTCCCTGCATGCCTGCTACACTCCCTGCATGCCTGCTACACTCCCTGCATGCCTGCTACACTCCCTGCATGCCTGCTACACTCCCTGCATGCCTGCTACACTCCCTGCATGCCTGCTACACTCCCTGCATGCCTGCTACACTCCCTGCATGCCTGCTACACTCCCTGCATGCCTGCTACACTCCTGCATGCCTGCTACACTCCCTGCATGCCTGCTACACTCCCTGCATGCCTGCTACACTCCCTGCATGCCTGCTACCTCCCTGCATGCCTGCTACACTCCCTGCATGCCTGCTACACCCTGCATGTCTGCTACACTCTCTGCATCTGCCCTCTCTGCATCCTGCCCCTCCCTGCATGCCTGCTACACTCCCTGCATGCCTGCTACACTCCCTGCATGCCTGCTACACTCCTGCATGAATGCTACACTCCCTACATACCTTCTACACTCCCTGCATGAATGCTACACTCCCTGCATGCCTGCTACACTCCCTGCATGCCTGCTACCACTGGGGTGCCACCAGGAAGATTCTTTGGACCCATGGTGACTTATTTCATAGTGACAATCACTAAACCAGCAATAAACAGAATAAATTTATTGTGAAATCTTTGAAAGAGCGAGCTGGGTATTGTTCACTCAAGTGTAAACAACGCTAGACTGGCGTCCTGCGCGGCGAGTCGCGCAAGCGCAGGCAGGCGGACAGGTCTGGTATGGACCGCTACATGAGTAAAAACCGCTACATGAGAAAAATATTGACCAAAAAAGGCAACCTTTACTAAAAACGTTATTCGGACAGACCGTTACTCGGGGGTCCACTGTATCATGTTTCTATGTTTTAATATTGTTTATTATGTCATATTAGATGAATTGTGATTGATAAATAAGCCGTAAAGTATAGTATATTAGTGTTGTATTAAAGGGCTATCTTGTCCTGCCTCCAAACAAACTCTCCTGCATCTCTCATACGCCAACAAGAGTCTTCAATAAAGGTAAAACTGATTCAAATGTTCATTTATCCATTAAAATTAGTGCTTCACATTTGTTTCTCATTGTTTTCTGTATGTAAAACTATAGATTTATTCTTTAAAAAAATGAATTTTTGATGAATAATTTAGAGTGGAAATGGATTAATTGTATTTACATTATTTCTTATGGGAAATATTAGTTCGACTTTCGGCCAGTTCGAGTTGAGTCATAGCTCCTGGAACGGATTGCGGCCGATAATCAGGGGTCCACTGTATATACAGTGGACCCTTGAAAATCGTCTCCCTTGAATATTGACAAATTTGAAAATCGGCAACTTTTTTTTGGCAAAATATTGGCTTGATTTTCGTCCTTCAGCTTAAAAATCGGCAGTCGTATGAAATGCGTCCAAGCGACCTCTCAGCCACCGAGGGCACACAAACACCATTCAGCGTCAGTCTGGCATTGTATCTCGGCGAGTGACGATCACCTCATGCATTCATATGATACATTTCTTAATATTTCGTTCGTTTTAGTGCTTGCAACTGCTAAAAGAGGAGGCAGTTAGGGTAAGATATAAACAACTATTAATAAGTTGAGGAAGCCTAGGGAACAAATGGATTGAAGTTAAAAATAGGAGAGGAGAGTTATTAAATGGAGAGTTAGAGGTATCGGGAAGATGGAGGGAATATTTTGAGGAGTTGTTAAATGTTGATGAAGACCGGGAAGCTGTGATTTTGTGTATAGGGCAAGGAGGAATAACATCTTGTAGGATACACACACAACCCGCACATATAAAAGGAGAGGAGCTTACGACGACGTTTTGGTCCGACTTGGACCATTTACAAAGTCACACTAACACTTTCTTGTGCCCTCCCCTGTCTGCCTGCCTATAAATACTCCTTCCACCTGTCCTTCGTGTTAGTGTGACTTTGTAAATGGTCCAAGTCGGACCGAAACGTCGTCGTAAGCTCCTCTCCTTTTATATGTGCGGGTTGTGTGTGTATTGTTCCTATCACAGTATTGTGCCTTTTTTTGTTATCTTGTAGGAGTGTGGAAGAGCCAGTTGTGAATGTGGGGGAAGTTCGTGAGGCAGTGGGTAGAATGAAAGGGGGTAAGGCAGCTGGGATTGATGGGATAAAGATAGAAATGCTAAAAGCAGGTGGGGATATAGTTTTGGAGTGGTTGGTGCTATTATTTAATAAATGTATGGAAGAGGGTAAGGTACCTAGGGATTGGCAGAGAGCATATATTGTTCTTTTGTATAAAGGCAAAGGGGACAAAAGACAGTGCAAAAATTATAGGGGAATAAGTCTGTTGAGTGTACCTGGTAAAGTGTATGGTAGTTATTATTGAAAGAATTAAGAGTAAGACAGAGAGCAGGATAGCAGATGAACAAGGAGGCTTCAGGAAGGGTAGGGGGTGTGTAGACCAAGTGTTTGCAGTGAAACATATAGGTGAACAGTATTTGGATAAGGGTAAAGAGGTTTTTGTGGCCTTTATGGATTTGGAAAAGGCGTATGATAGGGTGGATAGGGGGGCAATGTGGCAGATGTTGCAGGTGTATATAATAGGAGGTAGGTTACTGAAAGCAGTGAAGAGTTTTTAATGAGGATAGTGAGGCTCAGGTTAGAGTGTGTAGGAGGGAGGGGGACTATTTCCCAGTAAAAGTGGGCCTTAGACAAGGATGTGTGATGTCACCGTGGTTGTTCAATATATTTATAGATGGGGTTGTAAGAGAAGTGAATGCGAGGGTCTTGGCAAGAGGTGTAGGGTTAAAAGATAAAGAATCAAATACAAAGTGGGAGTTGTCACAGTTGATTTTTGCTGATGACACTGTGCTTTTGGGAGATTCTGAAGAGAAGTTGCAGAGGTTGGTGGATGAATTTGGTAGGGTGTGTAAAAGAAGAAAATTGAAAGTGAATATAGGAAAGAGTAAGGTGATGAGGATAACAAAAAGATTAGGTGACGAAAGATTGGATATCAGATTGGAGGAGAGAGTATGGAGGAGGTGAATGTATTCAGA